>JANSTX010018330.1:4163-16675 GCA_027564355.1 Penthetria funebris
TTATCGCACCAAATCTAAAAGATTCGAATTCTAGAACGTAAGCTACTCCGGATATTAATAGATTAATAGGTGCAATCGTATCAAAGTGCGAATACATACATAGCAGCAAAGTAGAATGTATATATGACTGCAGGTATAGAGACAATTCATTTCTTAGAAACAATCAGACAGTTCAAAAACTGTGTTAAACACTATTATCCTCTAATGGATAAATGAACTCTTTCTCGACCTATAACCATTAACGTGGTGTTAAATTGGAGCAAAATTAAGCGCGCACATACAAATTCCTATATGTAGCATGCTACAAATCGGCTCAATTGCAGCATCACATGACCGAAGTTTTGCATTAAATGAAAACAAGAACTTAGTATTTATGACTGTTTTACAGACTTTCAAATTAAAAGAGTAACTAAATTACTATGAGTACCCCCCAATGGTGAATTAAAGTAAATCAATATTAATAAATAACCTGTCCTTCTCAACTAATATACCGTCTACGTTGTGGGAGACATTGCATCTTATAATACGGAAAACATTTAAGACAAAACTTATGAAATGCTGAATACCACCAACCCCTGAAATTCCATTAACCTTGATCGTGAATAACAGGTATATTTTAATATTGGGTGGCATATCAGCGACTACGAAATCTGATATCCACAGTAGACTAGCGTGTGGTTGTTCATGCCTACAACGCTAACCGTTAAATTTAAAATTTGAAACTTGAATTTGGAACGAAAAAGTTCTACAATGGAATCATCAATAACACATGAAATTTTTCATAAAAGATCATCCTTTTGATACTCTGAAGCACCTTAATTTGTTCATAGCATATGGACTTTCATTACTTACACGAACGAACTTTTGTTATACATTCGATGCCCTTCTGAATCGCGATTGAAAATAAAACTTTACGAATAGCAAACACTTATGTATACAATTTAAATTACTAAATATCGTACATAGGGTAGCTAACACAATTTGTTGTGATTTCATCATCAACCATTTTGTTCAGGTGACATGCAAAAAAAAAAAAACACTTTTGGAAGCGCCAATAATATAAAGCACAAGCAATTTTATGATGCAAATTAACATACATTTTGTAGCAGTTAGCACAAATAAATAATTATTTATATTAAATATAATATAATATTAATTACTTACAATTAGAAAGATTAAACCACAATTTTGAAATCATTAAATTATTTAATGGCGCACAAAATCACTTCACACACATCTATGAAAACATTCTGGGACTGAATGAACGTATTTGACTAAGTTATTTAATGTAATAGATTATTTGAAAAAAATACTCATTTCGAATTTCGAAATAATTTATTTAGAAGTACTAAATAAGCTGAGCAAATTCAAAATTTCAAAAATAGGAAAAAAATAATTTAATTTTTGCCGCTATGCAATTAATTTAAACTAAATATAAACGGATTAGATGTTTTTACTACACAGCTTGTGTTAAATAGTTGTTAAAATTCATTAGTGTAGTGATAGTTTAAAGTTTTTAACTGCTCTGGCTAAACTGGTAAGATTCTGAACATACATGTATTCGAAAAGTTAATTTAACCAGTTAATCAAGTACTTTTTTTTCGAAATTTGAGTAATGTCAAGTTTAAAGTGCAAACTGACGCGCATTGCATAAATGTCATATTTAAACCAATTAACGATTTATTTGTAGAATTGATGCGTCCATTGATTGTTGTAATGAAATTTGTTTATTTCAAGAATTTGTTTGGAAAATAAATAATTTAAATTTTATTGTGCAAAAAGAAAAACCATTAACGTGAGTAAATTATTTTATTGAAACTAAAGTAATGAGGAAGATAGATGTGCGGGATTTATCGGAGTAGCCTTATAGGGATCAGGTTAGAGTTTTTTTTTTTTTTTTTACCTGGCGTCTCTTTTTGGTAATGTAGTTAATTAATAATAAAAACGGCTTCTTTGTAATTTTGTAGTTAAATTATGAATAATGCAATGAAAATGATTCATAATATGGTGTAATTTTGATATCTTAATTGTTTTATTCCATGAAGCTACACCCTTTTTTTGTAGTTTTTTTTTTCTTTGAACATATCAATATGCTGATTTTAGTCGGCCATGCTTTTTTTTTTTTAAATATTAAGTTTTATTGTGGATGATTATTATCGTCATCCCAACCTTTACTCTCAACGTGAACATAAACCATCACTTCACCTCACTGGTAGCAGTCTTTTTATTAACATTTTTTATCTTTATCTTCATTTTTGATTAACTATGCGTTTTGTTTAATCCAGAGGATTCCAGTCCAGTGTAAATTTTGCCAAATCATTGATCGTACGCCTCATTGTATTGTCGATTCCATGTTTTTGTTGTTCACAAATTCTCATTTGATATTATATTTGGACAAAATGTTTTTAATTTTCTTTTAAATCATCGTATTAGATGTACGATATTATGCGATACGTCACTTTGCAAGTCTCACTGCTATAAAATTTGATTAAAAAAATATGAAATTTGAGATTACTTGTGTATCAATTGCCACACCTCACTTACTACTCCTAATCTCTGTCCCATCTTTGTTTGTGCGTGATGCGACAGTTTTTATCATCAGCAACGTCTCTGGTGAAATAACTTCTAAAATATTTGAAGCTGTCAATTTTAATCGATAGGCTAACATGTGAACTATATGCCTTCAAGTTTGTTATGTTAATGCGAACAGCATATTTTATGGTGTATGTCATTCTATCTATTGTTTAACTATGATTGATTCGTAACATGTTTATGTGATCCGTGTACGATCTACCAGGCCCGAAAGAAGCCGAATACTTGAATGCAAAATATATTTTTATAATTCAAATTCGACTTTGAATTATGTAAAGACGGGCAAGTACTTGTTCTCAAGCTGCAAATGTATAAACCACACTATAAACGGCTCGAACCGAGTTTCTTTATGAACAGTCCATGAGTCTATATATGTAATTCTCCAAGAGTTCTGACATGTTTTACTGTACTCTTGTATCTTGCTGTAAATTATACGATCAAATATGCATTTCCAGTAGACTATAATCTAATTTTATTTGATATATGTTCGGCTTTTCCGAAAAAAAAGTTTCAATCCGTAGGTGTATAGGCTTTTCTTCGATTTATTTTCATCAAATCTCACTCATCCCAAAAACGCCGAGTTTGCATCATTTAAAATTTCGTACCACCAACTTGGTCGTTTCAGGCATTTTGCTTACGTTCCAAATTGTGTTTATTTCTGCCTATCTTGTACAATTAAGTAGGTTGGTGAAGTTGGATGTTAATTCCTAATCAGACTCCCAACCACCCCTGCAATGTGTCTGATTAGATATAAGAATCAAACTACGTTTTCTGTCGCCACAACATGCCTTGAATTTCGAATATGCGTACTGTAAAAATTTAACATCATATGAAAAGGTGATGCAGATATCATTTGATGTCGTCCAAATTTGTACGATTTAATTTAACCTGCATTATCTAAATATTTTTTTGATGTATCAATCATGATTTTACTTAGAAAATTTATTTTATTTCAATTTTTCCTTCATAATTTGTACAAAATTAATTAATTAAAATTACATGAACTTATCCTTAGCTATTTTCTAAATAACAATTGTATTTACAGTTATAATAATAGGAGTAAAACTTATTTACATAATCAAGTATCTGTCATGTAGTACACGTCTACAAAAAAACATCGCCACTAAAAATTATGACACTAAAACAAACCAACTAAATAAACAACAACATGGTTGCATATATATTCATACGAGTAAATATATATTTTTTATATTTCTATATCTGTTTTCTTAAAGATACGTTGTTTCGACATTATTTAAATTTGTTGATTTCTTACCCTTATCATTGCCTGGAAATATTGACGGGAATCTAATGTTAAATGCTTTACATGTTTTTATTGTAAAATCTGGAAGCAGCGCTGTTATCATAATGGCAATAAATAGTAACCAAAATGTTAGGGACGATAGAAGAGTATTATATACCCAAAGCATATCACCATCGAAATCTCTGAAATATAATTAATAAAAATAAAATAAAAAATACATAACCTATTTCTAAAATTTATGTAATTCGAACGACATCTGCTTGTATCTGCATTACCATTGAAACAAACATATCGTCGATATTGAAGATACATTTCGGTATCGTTCGAAATTAAGATTTTAATATAATGAGTTCGTTTAATAGAAAAAGTCTCTAGGATGAAATAGGCTGGCTTCAATATTGAGATGATGAAAAATCACCGTTAAATAATGTTATTTCAAAAGCAACAGTCAAATTGATGTTAGCTGAACATAAAATTGGTGAAGCAACCCATAAGTACCATATTGAAATATATAACGTGATTAGTCAGGATGCTGTGCAAATGATAATGGTGAATATTATTCAAGGTGAACAATGTCGGAATTAAAAATTCCTAGTGCGAATTATTTATTATGGTAGAAATATGCACTGATACACTTTCTGATAAAGAATTTCGGAGGTAATGGAATCTCTGGGTAAGCAGACAGTGAAGTCACATCAAAATATAAAATTTTGTATGCAGATACTTGAAAAATTGACTCCTTAACTGAATGCAGTGCCGAGATAGCAGCAGTATCGATTGTATTGAAGAAACTATAACTGGAATAAGTTATTTTATGTTAATGAACTTGAAAGGGTTATCTATCCCTAAAAGTTAAAATTAATATAAATTATATTTAGATTTATTTCTATCAGTAAGAAATCTGCAAATCATAAAATTAGATTTTCGATTAATAATTGAGAATTACACGTCAGCGTAACATACTTTGTGATTGAGTGTCGACACTTTAAAACCATATTACAAGATTAGTGCCTTATCGATGATTTATGCTATTTAACTGAATACACACTTTAATGTATTCACGAGAGTAGGGAAACTCATCTTCCTGAAGTATACTTTCCTTATACTCACGGACACTGGATGCAGATTAACGTATTGAATGGTACATGTATTATACATGATTTTTGCCGCAAATTGAACGATTTTGTTTAAATTAGTCGTAATCTTTTTAACTTGTGCGTTTAGTTATTTTCTAAAATGGTGTATCCTCAAATTATAACCGATGAAGTCAGAGTTGGTCGATGACACTTGGATCCTATATAATCACTGCAAAGCGAAATTATTTTTCATAGTTGAAATCCTATTGGTGAATAATTAAGACCAATGCAAGTTCCTATCTTTTGCATTTGATTCAAAATTAACGATATTTGTTATGTCAGAGTTCCTGAACACAACTGAACCGTTAAGGGATTTATATATTTTCTGGAAATTATTACTGAAAATTAAAATGATTAAAGTATTGTAAAAAATAATAAGTGATGTTAGTTTAATAACTGAATTCGAATATGAAATTTAAATAAATTCTTAATTTATACATGCTTTGACAAGCTACGAGATAAGGGCTGCAATAGAAATTAGAAGCTGATTAGCTCGTTTTTTTTTTTTTGTATAGAATTCTTACCCTTTATCTTTGACAACAAATTTGTTATAGAAGTATTCCGAATATAATCGACTACTGAAATTAAAATAAATAAATAAAATATTTCTTCTTCAAATTGTACACTAGAAATATGAAACTCAAACATTATTTTGTCGGCCAAAATGTTAATGTCATTATTGTTTAAATTAAATTTGTGCATTAAAATATTAGTTAAAACTTCAATTCTCTCACTATTGTCAGGCACGAAAAACATTAATTTTTCCTATGTTAACATCAAATTATTTATGGGATAATTTAGAAGCAAAACTTATTTTAAAATAGGCTGCTAAAAAATATAAATATACTATAATATGCTAGTTGAATCACAGTAATTCCAATTCATATAAGATTGAATCATAATTGATGTTAGACTATATAGAACGCATTTATAAAAGTTCAAACTCTGATCAGTAGAATCAGTATCTGTGCAGTTTGGAAAATGGCCCATCATTTCGATCTTTATTTTTCATTGGATCATCAATGAATTTTGTTTCGTACTCTTGCTGCTTCAGCAAGGATGCACGGTTATAATACCTACAATAAATGGGTTTTATTGAGAATTGAACAAAATTATTATAATGTCAATTAATTGGAAGTATCCTTAACAGATTTACAAACAATTTCATACATTTTAAACGAAGATAAATTAATTAAATTAAATTATATGTTCTAAAATCTGCTATAAAATTATTCTTGTAGAATTTAAAATTATTCTTGTAGAATTTGTAGTACAGTTTTTACCAAGTACAAATATTAATTCACAAATAATAACTATTTTATTTATATATCAATTAAAGTGTGCAATACGTTTAACATAAATTTATAACAGTTATTAATATCGTGTGTCTTTGCTAATGTAGGCTACTCTTAATTGGTCAACAACTAATGTAAATATTATAAGCATCTCACATTTATACATATACTAGTATAGCGCATTTAGTACAGAAAATTATAATATACTTACAAATCGAATAAATTATAAATTACAGTTGTTATCATAAATGCAGCTATTGATCCTATAACTGTAGCTATAAACCAAAATGTTTGATAAACTGTTTCCAACCATAATTTTAGATTAACTAGAAAAACAACATTGTGTATCATAAATGTTCCAAAACAGAAGAAATTAACAGTATGTGGTGTTGTTAAAATAGCACTATTATTAATCCATATTGCATATCCAAATAGATAGATTACGGCACCATGATAGCATCCGATAAACATCCAACCACAAAAATATTTCCAATTAAGTCTTTTGTTGGCAGTATTTTCTTTATATAACGGCGGTTGACTAAATAGTATAATATAAACAATATTGAAAAATCATTAAGAGGAGCTTTAAATTAATCCTTGATACAATAAATACTTTAAAATCAAATATCATGCACATTTTAAAAAATCACAATTAATTTTTGAATATAATTTTATTCATCCGACATTTGTCTTCATATGTCAACTATGAAGCAATCTCTCTAATACTATATGTAATTGTAAATTTAAATCATCTCTTAAATCAAATATTACCTTAAAAGAATCTCTTCCTTATACACCTTCTCAGTTAATGATATAAATAATACTGGTAAGGATGTATAGACAACATTATAAAGTGTTAAAAATACTGAATCATATAATGTTTGGGATGAGAACATACTATTTGTCTGAAAGAAGAACTAAACGAAACAAAGAAAATCATTAAGTCAATTGCACACAATACAATAAAACTATACCTGAATTGACATAAAAACTAGATTCTTATAAAAAAAATATAGAACAAGTAATGCTAATCGTTGTGTATAATAATGTCCATGTACTAAAATCATACGTTTTGCCATTGAAAAATTTGCAAACGCATAATCTGCACATCTGGCTGCTTGTCGACCCTCTTTTCCGACAATACCCAAACCAACATGAGCCTCTTGTATCATACTAACATCATTTGCACCGTCTCCAATAGCTGCCGTAATTGGACGTCGATTATTTTCTCTTACCGTTTTCATCAATTGAACAACTTCACATTTTTGTAATGGACTAAGTCGACAACAGAGAACGGCTCGACATTTTATCGATATATCTCGAAATCTATTCGCTTGATATTCTAATGCTATTGCTAAACTTGAACCGTCTATTAATAATGAAAAAACAGCATCCGGATCTCTCTGTATAGAGGATTATACAATAATATATTAATTAAAATAATCAAAAAATTGTATTGTACACCACTTTTAACAGTATGGTAAATTACATTAATTTCATTTTCTAAAACATTTAAATGTTCTTCTACATCACTTTCATTACGACATTCTGTAATAAAATATTTATATGCATTTTCCGGTATATGCCCACAAGATAATGCAATATTTAATGCAGTCTCAACTTTATCACCAGTCAGTACCCATACTTTAATGCCAGCATATCTTAATGATTCTAGTGTATCTTTAACATTATCTTGTAGTGCATCCTCAACGGCTGTAGCTCCTAATAGTTCTAAATCTGAAAAATTAATTACACAATTATTTTTCACTAATTTTCTGACATACTAAGACCAGCTTATACTTACTGGTTTCTAATTTTGCTTGAACGTCTTCTATTAATTGTTTTCTATCTGTTAACGAACTGTTTGCTGCAATAATTTCTAAAAAACGAAAATGGAATTATTTTTTTTTTTGTATAACGGCAATATTATGATCATTATCGGGACCTACAAGGGGTCTACTTAAATTTTATAAAAAAGTTAGCTTTTAAGAAGTAGCCACACCAAATTTCGGTAAGTTAGGTAATATCTCCAGTTGATCCTCTAGATCAGTACTAATCAACTGGAACTTTATAATGCTTACGTCATAATGTTAATATAATATTAATTAAAATAAATAGCATAAACTTACGCTGTATTTCTCCTGTACACGTTCTAAGCAGTTGTCAGAATAACATAAACATTTTATGAATTTAGGACAGTTATTTTTATTAATTGCATCAACTTACCGTTATTAAAATTTGAATACTCTTCTTGGGTTATTTTTTTCCTTGCAACTGCTAAAGTACGTAATCCTAATTTTGCAAATTCGTTTATATGACTTTGTGTGGCGGCCACCAATCTTCTACTTGATAATTTGCATAGGGGTAGCACATGACTTTCGGCTCCTTTTGTATACACCCAAATCTGTAATTTAGGACGTGAATTATTAAATTATAATTTTCAAATCAAATGGTTTTTCATTTCAATATAACCTGTTCCTTGCGATCCTTAATTATAGTACTCATTCGCTTACGATCAGAAGTAAACTCTAGCACATGTAACCTTTCAAATTTGATAATATTTCTATTTGAATGCCTAGTTATACCCTGAAAATATACTACAAGACATATTCAAACTCTTCAAGCAAGGAAGAAGCAAAAAAATAAAAAAAAAAAAAATAAGCAAATAAATAAAACATCCTTACTCTATAGGGTTGTAATTTTATTGTTATCATATCATTTTCTTCGCCTGTATAAAGAAAACCAACTTTTGCACAAGCTTCAACTAATGCCTTTTCATCAGGACTTGACGCTTGATAATCTAATTTTCTATTTGAAAGGAGAAAAAAAAAACCTCGAATTAAAAACCAGAACAATTACAAATAAACAATGAGAAACAAAAAGTTTAATAAATTAATACTTGCTCTATTACTGATTTGATCTCTTCTCGTCTACGAACAGATTCTTTACGTTCTATTAGACTGTTTTCGGTATATGATGGAGCCGCATAATATGCTCTTGATTGGGTTATGTCGGTTCCTGATGCACGTAGAAAGCTAAGTGTTTTCGATACTGGACGACCATCAATTGTACCTGCAGATTATATAACAATATAATATTTTGAATCTAATTTTCATATAGGTTATGTTTGAGGAGACAAAAAATTGTGTGCCACAAAATTTGGTATTTGCCAAGATTATAGTCCCATTTTAGCGGATAAAATTGCAAACGAGATGTGTTGCGCTTGGGGTACACACTCGATATTCTAGGGAAAAAAAATTTTTAAGAAGGAAATACTCAAGCGAATCAGACATTGAGAGAATAATCACAGTTAGATTTAAGGACAGTGCAAAATGTGTGGCAATAGTTCCGATTTACTCACGATTTACACTTCTGATGAAAATGACGCTTTTTGTAGTCAAAATTATCAGACTACGTTATTGCGATTGAGAGATTAAATATTGTGTAATACGTGGATGACACAAAAGTTGGTTCGGTAAATTTAGGGTTTCGTTCTAGTATAAGGTTTTTGGTGGTGTTCTGCCACGCAAAAAAACAATAATATTTAATTAATGCATTAAGTAATTTAGAGGTTTTTAGTTGATTGTTTTACATCTCCTATTAAATAAAATTTAAAAAAAACACTCACTTATGTTATCCTGTTTTGGTTGATTAGTTGTTGTTGCCAATGATTGTGTACGTCTGTGACCAAAATTATTTTCTTTTTGGGATTCTATTGCCGAACTAGTTCGTTTAAATTCAACTGACATTGGTCTTACTAATGTTCGCTTAATAAAACTTGGGCTAATTGCTGACATCGGTTTAATATTTGATGAAAACATTGGATTTTCATAGGTACTAATAGGTCTATCTGTCGGATAAATTCGATTGTCTATATTAAAACATATATTTACAGTACAATCACTGGTTGGTCTTGACCGTATCGGATGTTTGGTTGTCTCAGCTTTAACATCTTGTTGGCCTACAAAATTAATTTCATCTTCATTGTAATTTTTATGTAACAGTGGATAAAAATCACCAGCAGCAATATTCGAAAAGTTTATATTTTTAGCATTTTGTATTTTCGATTTGTTATAATCAGTTTCATCCCCATCAGAATCAGGACGAGTAGTAATTGAATTATTATTATTTGCTATGTTAATGGTCTTATAAATTTTATGCTCATTTTCTTCTGGTATACCATTGCTGGTAATGTTAAAAGATGTTATATTTTGTACTTCTTCCATATTCTCATCATTATCATCGGTATTTGGTTTTTTCGGCACTAACTCTGTATCGTTTTCTTCATAACCAGCAACTTGTACTGTATGACAGACACCAAGTGTTTGGAAAAAATCAAAAGCATCTTCCTAAAAATAATTTTAGAATTTATTTTTTTTTTTTAAATAATAGTAATATAAATAATACCTACCCTAAATTCATGAATTTTCAATACATTTGGTTTACCCTCCTCTTGAATACCACTACCTTGTAGTACATATATTTTTCCATTAATTGAACATTGTTGAAAAATCATTTCATTTTTTGTTAATGTTCCAGTTTTATCCGAAAATAAGATGTTTATCTGCATAAATTGAAGATAATCAATGGCATAAATTGAAGATAATCAATGAGATTGATGGCGAACAACGGTCAAAAGGAGGAATGTAGAACAAAAAATAAAAAATAAAAAAACTGTAAGTTTTAATTTTAAATTTATTTAATTTAATTGTATGATTATATTTACACACTTGTCCAAGTTCCTCATTTAAATCAGAAGTATTTACAATACACGGTTGATTTGTGTCAGCATCATATAAATTGATGTCCCACTCCATAAAAAATGCTCCCAAAAATTTATGCATTTCTATAGTTACATACAGTGAAATTGGAATTAGATAATTAAAAAGTATAAGAAATGAAAAGTAGTCTTGTAAAAATTGTGCTACTGGGCGACCGTCATCTGGAATTGGACCCAAATAAATATGATGACTATCCCAATACATGTCAAAATATCTGAAAATTATGCAAAATTGTGATGATTAGATCGTTAACCAAGTACTAGCGAGAAACGATCACTGTAGCTTAGAAGTACTTTATTTTCTATAAGTTAGGAAATAGTGTTTAAATGGAAAGCTTTGTGGTACGGTGTAGTTGGTCCACCTATATAATAATTAACATCAAATTTCCACCAACCTTATCAGTCCGTAAATCTATAGTCTGTTCTCGGGCATAACTTTTCAATTACTGAAATAGCAACAAATGGTCTTTGAATGTATCGGAATATAATGACGACTTTTTTTCTTATGGAATTAGACAAAGAAACTGAAATGTTACAACCGTACTTTAACCAACGAATTTAGTGCTCAAATGTAAGTGACATATTCTTAGCGACAGTGCCAAACGAAACAAATTGTTCTTATTTATCGATTTGAATTATATAAATTTTAATGTAATGCGAAATTAAACAGTTAAGCGTGGTTTTATGCTTAAAGAGAATAATTTGAATTTGGTAATCGTTAAAGAACACTGTCATACGAGACTATAGAAATCGTTCCACATTACAGTGCATTAAGCTCCAATTGGAGCGTTCTGAGAACGAACGAGTATGAGCAATTACATACGATAAACTAAGATTTTAAATTATTGTCTAGGTTTAGGTTTAGGTGCTATAATAATTTTATCATATATTGCTTTTATATATAAATTTACTTGAAAATATTATTTATATTATGAAATTGAAAAATTTAGAATTACCTTTTTATGAAGTATGACACAGTTACTATTGCAATTAAAAGTAGTAGGAAAAATACTAGGAATTTATTTATAAATTTTTCACTGGAACTCATTTTATTTCTAGTTAAACGACTATTTAAAGCTAATTTTGTGTTTTGACCTGAAAATATGTTAATGTCGTCATTTTTAGGTGTGCTTTTTTTCTTTTAATTTTTGTTTGGTGTTCAAACTAAAAATTCACCTGTATAAATGGCACATCCAATTGCCCATTCTGTATTTTTTATTCTGGAACCACGTAGTAATACATTTTCTGCCATTAATGGTAGGGTTTGTCTAATTTCTTCGGTTATTTCAGCAGTAATACAAGAATTTCGATGTTTTGGAGCTAATTCTATTCTACCATTAAATGTGTATAAATCCGTTCTTGGTTGTTCACATTCTATAATGCCTAGTGTATACATTTTTTCTATAATAAAAAAAATAATTATCGATTTACAATACGATACGTTC
>JANSTX010018341.1:0-16675 GCA_027564355.1 Penthetria funebris
TGTATATTTATATTTTTATATATATATATATATATATATAAATATTTAACATTAATTAAATAAATATTTTTTTAACACATTACCTGTTCTAGCCATCGACAAATTATTTGCATTTATGAATGTTGCAAGTGGCGATGTACCCATCATTTCCTGACTAGGTGAATGAATTCTCATAAAACTAAAACCATTATCTATAGTATTGCTTTGTATATGAAGTGGAGAATGCTTTTCTTGTGGTGTAATTGATCGTTGCTGTTTTTCAATTTGATCAACATGAACCGGATTAGATAACATGCGCTGAAAAAATGGTACTTCTTTAGCAGTGGCTGGTTTAGCTGCCGCAAAAAAATTCATAACACTTTGTGATGTTACATCTGGTTGATTATTCTGAAATTGTTTATCTTGCAATAAAATACCAGCTTCGGCACCACTATGAGTCGGTTGCTGTGCATTATTAAAATCTTCTTGTGCTTTACTTAGCATTGAAAAAATATCAACATTATTTATTTGTCTGGACAAGTCTACTTTTGTATTTTTTTGCTTTAGCAAATCACACTCTTTAACAATGCGTTTAACCAGATCGCCAATGCGATCGCATTCAGTTTTATTATAAAACCAAAAGCCTCGAATTCGACTACGTTCATTTCGATACAATAAAAATGGAGGTTGACTTTGTAATTCTATTTGCCCGGTAATTGGTTCCACTAAAGAATGTGTATTCAATCTATTATTTATAAATATGCTATGAAATGGTTCAGCGTTGCGACTATAAATGAAAAATGCACCTTCTACATCAGTCTTCTCCCATTCAGTTTCTTCTGCATTAAACGTATAAAATGCAACGTGAGCCGAAGTATCTACAATCTCTATTGATTGAATAATAGAATTTATTAGTAACATCATCAATATCATCATCATCTTAATAATAATAGTAGTTTATAAATTAGGAAATTATAGAAAAAAAAAACTTACTATTTGCATATGGATCAACCCTTTTGATGGCTGCTAAATTCATACGCAGTTCATCGCTTTGATGTTTATCGGACATTATACGGTTATTGTTTAGTTTATTCACAATTTTATTTACTAAAAATATATTTGATTGAGAAGAGTTTAATGGTGACACAAAATTTACTTTAAACTATTGAAAATATTCAATCGTATCGTTTCAGAAATGACAGATGTATAAACATATAGTTGCACAAGTGTTATAATTCAATCCCCACGGAAAAAGAATGACTATGCATAAATTGGACTATTTTCTTTAAGTTAATTTAAACGTGTTGTAATTATTATGATTATTTTTATATGAATTAATTACATAATAATTTTTATTTGGAAGATAAGTAGATGTGATATTTTAATCATTATTATCGACCGATTGTGCAAAAACATAACTGGATTAGTTAATTTTTCAATTCGCCATTTTATTATTTTATTGTTGTCGGGGTCAGTAATATTTAAAAGTTCTGTGGACGTTTCTGTATATTGTCATAATTTATATGGTTTGATTTTTGTTATTCAATTTTAAATATAGTTGATTGTATAAATAAATTATTATAATTTATAATATTTATTTATAAAAATGAAATTCATTATAGTCCTAATAAGTTTTTTAATTATTGCAAGTGCGTATTTTGTGCATGGGCAAACAAGAAATAAGGGAGTATGTTTTATTTTTAAATACATTTTTTTTTTTTTTGCAGAAAACAATGACACGTCATGTATGAAATATTTTCAAATTGAATTTTTTAGGGGCAAACATTAAATGAAAAAGTTCAGCAATTATTGGATATGAATGCTAAAAAATCCGTATTAAAATTTAATGGCAATAAATTTAAAGATTTTGTTAAATCGACTCCAAGAAATTATTCTATGATCATTATGTTTACAGCAATGGCACCTGCAAGACAATGTGTTATTTGCCGGCATGCACATGATGAATATACAATTATTGCCAATTCATATAGATATTCACAAACGTATTCAAATAAATTATTTTTTGCAATGGTAGATTTTGATGAAGGTTCGGATGTATTTCAAACATTACGTTTGAATACTGCACCGGTATTTATGCATTTTCCAGCGAAAGGTAAACCAAAGAGTGCAGACACAATGGATATTCAACGTGTTGGTTTTTCATCGGAAGCAATTGCCAAATGGATACAGGAACGAACTGATTTCCAAATTCGTGTTTTTCGTCCACCAAATTATTCCGGAACAATTGCAGTGTTAATGTTGGCGTCATTAGTTGGAGGTTTTCTATATATGCGTCGAAATAATTTAGACTTTTTATTTAATAAACAACTTTGGGGAATGTTAGCATTAGTATTTTGTTTTGCTATGGTTTCTGGTCAAATGTGGAATCATATTAGGAGTCCGCCGTTTGTACACAAAAGTTCTAATGGTGGTGTAGCCTATATACATGGATCTTCACAGGGACAACTGGTCATTGAAACTTATATTGTATTTTTTTTGAGTAAGTTTTTTTTTTGTTTAAAATTATTTATTTATTTATTTTTATAAAATGTGTTTTGTTCTTTAGATGCAATGATTGTTTTGGGAATGATTCTTCTTACAGAATCCGGATGGCAGACTGATATGCGAAAAGGAAGAATAATGGCTATTGTAGGTTTAGTTTTAGTGGCAGTATTTTTCTCTCTTATATTATCCGTTTTTAGATCTAAAGCACAAGGTTATCCATACAGGTAATTAAATAATTAACGACATTTAATAATAAAGGTAATTAAAATTGTTTAATTATTTTTAGTTTTTTGTTTAAATAAATAAAGTCTATGAGTAGTCAAATGAAGGAGAAATTGCAGTTAATAATACTGCTATTATTGATAAAAAAAATTTTTAAAGGTAATTTGAATATTTTCTTAACAGTTTTTAATTATAGTATTATATAAAAGTAATGAATTTGTTTCAGATTTTGATGAGTATTTTTTTTTATATACTTAAAAATGCAATCAACAAATATTATGCAGTAAGTATACATATTGTTTAATAATTATAGAGCATTATAATTGATTCTATATTCGCTCATTTATATATAATCAATTATAATTATATTGTTATGTATTATACAATATAAAACCATATTTATTTATTTCAGATGTAATTTAAGACATAATAGTTGGTGGCCTCTGTACAAGTATAGAATTACTTATTGCAATAATAATCAAAATAAATTGATCATTGCATATATATATATATATAGGAACAAAATTTCATTTAGTAATAATAAAAATTACATTCAAGACATAAAAATATGTCTTCATTTTAAATTAATGCAATGTTTTATGGGAGGAAAAACACATAATCACAAATGTACAAACTATCTAAATTTTTAAAATCAAGTTTATTCTATTTTAATATTGCATTCTTCAATATAATAATTTAATTTCGTAATATAATAAATTTATGTTGAGTTTTTTATTTTTTATATTACAATAAGTGGAATTCAATTTTTATGGATTTGTTGTATAAGAATGTTATTTGAATTACATGAAACAAGCATAAATAAAAGTCTCGTAAGAGAGAAAAAACTGCAACTGCAATTCGTTAAACATTTTAATTTATTCGGCACTAAATTCACAAGTAAGAAACTCATATCTATATTTTGACATATACTGTTGTGAACGTGTTTCCGATGTTACAGCGGAAAATTAAATATAGATGGAATACTATCAAGATATTAGTCAGTCACTCAATTCGTAGAAGTAATATTAATAAATAGTTAAGCAATAATAGTAATTAATATTCATTATTAATTAGTTAGATTGATAGATTTCACCTAATCAACGAAACATTATACACTTTATTATATATATTTTTATCAATGTATTTGCTTATCTCATATTTTTCTACCAATCATCTTAATTTTGGATCTTAATCGTGATCTTTGATCTTTACTTCGAGTATTCATTGATATATCATCCTCAATTATAATTTTCTTCTTTTTAATATTCACTACTTCTTGTTCACTTGGATACTGTGATCTTAAATTTGCACTTTTTTTCCTTTTTTCAATTTCTTCCATATTGATATTAATTGTAGGTTTCTTTGAAAAAGCAGTAAACTTTGGTTTTGCATTGATTTCATTTAAACCTGTAAACAACAAACAGTTTTTTGTTTTTATTGATTTGATGAAAATTAGAAAGTTTTCAAAGTTATATGTTGTATAAATATTTAAATTACCCATTGTAATATTTCCCGATGAATCAAAAACTTGGTAAGGATCGAAACTATCGTTAATAGTTTTTGTATTTGTTTGCCCATTTTCAGCATTCAATGATTTTTTTAATTGTTTTCTTTTATCAATACGACGACCACCATTACGCTTTCTCTGCATAGATTTTTTTTGATTTTTTTTCACTTTAATAATTTGTTGCTTTTTCTCCAAGTTTTTCATAGCTTTTTTAATTACAGTTTCTCGATCATTAATCATTGAATGATTTACATTTGTCCAGTATGGAAATAAACATGGACTTATTTTTAATTGTTTATGAACAGCTGTAACTTCCATATTATCAATTGGATTCCATTGTATTATGTCCGTATTTGACAAATTGTATTGCATATTTTCATAATATTTGGAAATGTTAAATAAGTTGGGTAAACTAAAATTTGAAATATAATCGATTTAATTAAACAATATCAGTTATATATGTTTGTGATCGATTCTTATGTAACATAAACATTAGAAGTATCTTCTTTAATTTTTTGTTTGACTTAATTTAAATATTTAAATTGAAAAAAAAAACCTACTTTTCATCACATTTTGTGTATACTCTTGCTGTTTTATCATTATGTACATCGTGATGTAATAAGTATGAAGAGGGTGGAAAATTATAAATTATTCTAAATATGCCCCAAAGTTTCTGTAACAAAAATTCCGGTCTAATATTGTACAGACGATATAAATCATCTTCAATGCCCTTTTTATCATAATATTTATGACTTAAAATAATTCCCGTATTGACGTCAATTCGAACTGAAAAATTTTATTACAAATATTTTCTTAAAAAAATACGAGTAATAAATAATGGTAACTAACGAATTAAACTTAATAAAATATTTCGATTAAAACAGATAAAATTTTTTAATTAAAATTAATTATTAATTTAATTATGTCGATCGCGTAATTAGGCATTATTTGTGTACTACAGGGCGACATGACAAAATACAGATTGCGAATCATATTCATCAAATTGAATAGAATATCAAATAAATTTTGTTCGAATCAATCTATAGTATTAAAGTTATCCAAACAAATAATATGTGAACATCTCTTCAATGCATTCCAACTGGAAAATATTGTATCAATTATAATACGGTTATGCAATTGAATATTTCAGTAGAGTAATAGAAAATCATTAGCTACCTAGTTTGATGGGGAGATGTTTTTTTTTTTTTTTAGACCAGTCGACAAGTACAACATTAACACCATATGTTAGTTGCAAAATGTTGATGTGATTATACGATGCATATTTGCTTTAACAATAAATTCATTCCGTTACTATGATCGTCCATTGGACACACTTTTCCATAAAACAATTGGGTGAAATGCGTAGACGTAGGTTCTTTCTCTACTTTCACCAAATTTCGATCAGTCCAAGTAATAGAAATATTTCAGTACGGCAAGTTTTAGGCTCATTGCTACCTAGGTTGGTGAAAGTCATGTTGGGAAACTTTGATGACGCGAGGTTAATGTTCACAACTACCTAAGTTGGTATAATTAATGTTATTTGTCTAAATAGATGTCCAATCGCACTGTACTACTTAATATTATAACTGAATTTAATATTATGTTGTTAAATTTAAAAACGATTCCTATAATGGAAAGATAATAAAAACACTTGATCATCATGTCAATTTACCGGAATGGTTGACCCTAACTTAGACAACATATACCTAACTTAGACAACATATATATATATATATAATCATTTTAAAATAAATTATACCTCGTAAAGTTAAAGCATCTGGATGAAGTAATTGATTACACCATTCTTTAATTAACTCTGTCGACGTCATTTGTTCAGCACCAAATTCAGCTTGATACTCCAATTTTGGAGATATATTAATCAGAACTTTTTCATTATTTTCATTCAATATATAACCATCTAAATTTGTTTTAATTAATATACGAATAGATTCTGCATTTCCATCATCTTTAAGTTCTAATATTTTATGTATATAGTTATTCGTATTTATATCTGCATATTCTGTTGATGTATTATTTTTTTCATAAATTCTTTCCATAAATTCATCAAATTTATAAACTTTATACTCTTTATCATTATTAATTAATTGTAATGTTTCATTTTTATTTGTATTGTCTATATCACTGTAATTATTCTCTTTTAGTTTAGTTTTTAATATATATTTATAGCCTATTTTATTTCTATCATAACTATTTAATTGTGTTTTCGGCAACACATTACCAAGATAAATAATATTTTTAGAATAAGTTAATTCGATTACGTCAAGGGGAATTGTCCATGCATTTGAACACATAAATGGATTATCTAGAAGTTTATAAAAAGATGATTTAGATATTACTATATCAATTTGTTTATCTAACGCAATATTAGAATCGATGTGAAAATTTTCAAAATGTTTTGTATTTTTTCTAATTATTTGTTGTAATATTTGTGGTGAATACTTAATTCGAGGTTTCAGATTTCTATCAAATATTTGTAGAATTTTACCTACTTTTGGTATTATTTCTTGTTCAAAGAGTGTACATTGTATGGTTAAATTTTCATTTGATAAATAATCTAAAGTTATTGCTGTTTGAAGTCGATAATTATTTGACTTAATTGTTTCGATATTTTTAAGTTTATGTTTCCACTTTTTTACAACAAAATCATTTATGTACGGATCAACTTTTCTGCATCTTATAATTAAAGTTTTATAAAAATAATTTTCAACAAATTTTAAAAATAATTTCGTTTCCTTTATACGTTTACCATCAATTTTCAATTTAGCAGAAGGTATATTATTTTGATTCGATTTATCAATAAATTGTTTACTTTCATTTAATGAATTTAAAATTAATTGATGTTCATCAAAAGATAAATTTGAATTTGTAGGAAATTCTTCGAAAAATTGATTAGCCTTGTTATTTGTAAAATCGATAATTAATTTATTAACTTCATGTTTTGTTCTTGGATCAACTATTATGTTATCATCGTCGGTATTATCAGTAATATTATCATTGTCGGTGGTATTCAATAAATGTATATGATCTATTTCATTTAAATGACATAGAAACACATCCTTTTCATCATCTGAAATACTGCATTTATAATACTTTTCTAAATTTGCATTTGATCGATATGTTTTCCAAGACCTATTAAATGATTAAATTTTATATTAATATACCGCATATCAATTTTCTATATCATTAATTTTTGAATAAGAATATTAAAATCTCGTCATGTACAACAAAATGTTTTAAACTACTATATCCTCAATAAGTGCAAATACAGTATCAAACGAGATTTTGTGGAGACTGATAGATTTGCAATTGCTAATCAACGAAAGTGAAATTGAATCGGTCATATACTACGGTGATCGTTCGTTGATATTGCAAATTACATTTGAATAGAATCCTTTGGTTAATCGTTCAAATACAACGTGACGAAGAACTGTCAATAAGGAGTCAAGTACCAGTGGTAGGCGATGAAGTAAAATGAAGGTGCTGGCCAAAGTTTCCATTGGTTGACGCCCTATACTCCCAAATGAAGTAAAAGTTCATTATGATATGCTTTAAACAAGCATTAGACTCACGTGATGTTTTAACTAACGTCTTAGTAATTGTCACAATAATTAATAGAATTTGAGATGTTTTATTTTTGGCAGTGAACACAAAATGAATGATATTATGATGAATATCTTTTATCATATACATATTTTTTTGTGATAATAGTATTTATTCTTGTAATTACCTGCTAATAGATCTTTAATTAAACAAAATCATCTATTAATTACAATTATGATAATAAAATTAAATAAATATTTTATACAGAATTTATTTAAAGGTCTTCTCGTTCCTTAGTACCGTGAATGTTTATAAGTCATGAATTTATTATAAACTAAAGAACTAAATGATCTCAGATATTGATCCTTTTCAATTTCAACAAATGTAGAATTGTTTTCATTTTATACTTTTGTATTTTTCAGTGCTTGCATACATCAACACTGATAGTTGTTGGACGATAAACGAGATAAGTTTTCTTTATAAATAAAGTTCAAGTTGATTATATTCTTATTTAAAGTGCTTAATCTCTTCTGTATTTAAAATAGCATCATAGATTATTAGGTTAGATTTAGGTAACCGACAGATTTAGTGAAGCAAATCATATTTGGTGGTAAATATTTTTCCTTGGTAAATGTAAATATTAAGGAATTAAAATTAACTACTAAATGTTTTATAATGCATTTCAAGTTTCACATACCAATTTAAATTGCGAAACTCTTCCATATTCACAAATTTATTAACAAACAAAATAAATGGAAAAAAATAATGTAAATGATTATTTGATGTGATGTAGACAACATTTGACATTAATTTTCACCTTGCCAGCAAATCATTAATCATAATTTATAACATGTGAACATACTTCGAATTCGCCACATCAAAAATCTACTATACATTTGATATTTTTAATTTTGTAGCCATTAAAACTGAACTAAAAATTGCTCTATTTAACGTCATTTATGATAGTGTTGGTTTATTGTTTTAAGTGGGTGGACAACAAAATGTATTTAATATAATCTGGATTTGTAACGCGATTATTTATATTAAATAAGATTAATAAAAACTTAAATATTATTCACTATAATAAAGGTATTATTTTTTTTTTTGAAATAATTATTCTTTTATTGAGCAAAATATCTCATGTTATTGTTGACTGGATTCTCTATGTCGTGAATTGAATATGAAATAAAGCATAACAAAATATATTGGAACTTATCAAATTTATTAAATTGGAAAAGGAATACATTTTAAATAAAATAATTTAATGTTCTTTCAGTTATTCAATAAATTGTGGGGATGTATTGAAGATTATTGAATCTCTTTTGGAAATGCTTATTTGTAAATGAATAGTGAACTATGGCCCAATCAGTTGGCAGAAGTATATCAGCACAAGAAACAACCATACAGGTAAGTGCATATTTAATTATACATTTTAAATCGATAAATTTTAAACTATGTATTAATATTATATTAAAATTTGTTATATGCATATTGGAGAAAGTCACGGTATCTAAACACCTCGACCTAAAATATCGATTATGAACTAATATATTAGAGATCGATATAGCACGATATTTAGTTCTGTTAAAAACAATCACTTTTCCATATAATGAAATATTCTTTACGTTTGTATCGCACAGCTATTGAATCATTTAATCCTTTCGTCGATATTTAGAATCGTGCTGTTATCAAAACAAATCTGATTCATTTATTATTTAAAATTTGCCTTTTTTTTTTAGCATGAAGATCCAAGTAATTTAGAATCTCGTTATGAATGCCCAATATGTATTTATTGGTTAAATGAACCAGTTTTAACATCATGTGGTCATAGGTTTTGCAAGAAATGTATCTCATCATGGTTAAAGTAAAAAATATTTTAATTATTTTTAATTCCACAATTTAAACATTTTACTTCAAATGTTAAATAGAAAACAAAATCCATGTTGTCCAATTGATAATAAACTATTATCGGCAAGTGATATATTTCCTGATAATTTTACTAGACGTGAAATTCAACAAATGAAGAAGCCGTGTCCAAATGCAAATTATGGATGTCAAATAAATATTTCACCACTTGAAATGGATGCTCATTTATTGGTATGTACATTTAAGGAAACGAAATATAGCCATGAATGTCCATTCAAGCAATATGGTTGTAAGTTAGCAACAAATACACAAGGCTCTATAGATAAACATTTGGAGGATGATATGACCGTACATTTAAATGTAAGTAATTATTAAATAAATTTTATCAAAAGTTACGTATTATTTTAATATTCTGAAACATAATGAATTTCGGGTTATTTTTTTAATATTAAACTATTTTCTATGATATACGGACGACAATTTGAGATATCCACAAATTTTTTAAATAATCCGTAATTATGCAATGATCACATTTGGCATTAGGTACTCTAATATGTCATGATGGTGACGAACGGAGTGGTCAATTATCATAAAAGTTACTATATCCTTCTTTACTTCTACGCAGTGTCACCGTTAGGTCATGATATGTGTCAGTATTGACGTGTGATCGGGGCTAAACAGTTAATGTCGTTGAAAAACATTCCATCAACAAATTAATTAGCTGGGAATTTACACACCACTCTATTAAAATATTAAAACGTATAGTAATTTTGCATCCTATATCGTCTAGGTGATATAATTTCAAGACAACTTTTGCATCTGGTATTAAAGTATTAATGTCCCTTTAATTGAGTAACAAAATTACGTTTTCCCAGAATTTTAATTCATATGATTATTTAATATATTTTTTTTTAGTTGCTGATGATTGCATTCAAACAAAATCAAATGTTCAATACAAAATCAATTGAAGATAATCAATTATGGGATGCACCCGAAAAAGGTCAAATAAAAAATGACTCAAAATATACTGATGATCTATTAAAGGCATTATATGAACGAATAGTTGTACTTGAACAACGAAATCGTGAACAAGATTTAAAAATTGAAAATTTAATACAACAATTCTCGAAAACATGTCAAATAACAGATTTACAAGCAAAATACTGTAATGGGATATTAGTTTGGAGAATAACACAATTTCAGAGTAAAATAAATGCAATGAATTCAAATCCAAATATTATGTTTTATAGTACAGATGCATATACATCACCACATGGTTATCGATTTTGTGCTCGCATAAATATTTCACCAAAGGTGAAAGATTTCATTGGGCTACATGTACATATGATGCAATCTGAAAATGATTATCATCTTGATTGGCCATTTAGGGGGCGCATTAAAATAAGTTTAATTCATAAGAATTTTAGTGAAACACAAGACGATACAATTATGTCAAAACCGGAAATTTTAGCATTTCATCGACCAACACAAGACATTAGTCCAAGGGGTTTTGGTTTTTTAGAATATGCCAGTATTGGTGATCTACTGTGTAGAGGTTTTGTTATAGAAGATAAACTTACAATTAAAATACAAATGAATATAGTGTAGTGAAGTCAGATAGAACAAAAAGGATCTCAGAAAAAAGAAAAACACATTTTATAAACATATTAGGTTTTGCAATTATATAAGTTATTCCGATACGATATTATTGTATATTTTATATGTGTATTAGCAGAAAAAATGTAAATTTTATTGTATAAAGTAATTTTCTTCAAAACATATGATATTAAGTTGGTTGTAATGTTTATCAATAATATGTCCAGTACAATATACTGGAATGTGAATAAAATAATTCACTAAAATCTATTAAATTTTATATTTTGTATTACGAAAATTGATTTATTAATCTAATTAAGAACATATGTTTAAAACGAATTGTATGACCGGCTACATGTTTCTTAATTAGAAGAAACAATTGTATAATGGATTGGTTTGTATCGAATTTAAAAAAGTATATTTTATGATAGCACTTTACCATTGTAGTATCCGTCCCCTATTCGCCCATTACGATGGTAAATGTCTATATGAAATTTTAAAATTAACTTTTATTAAACACATTAATGTTCCTCTGAAATCATTATTTAATTTGAATTTTGAGATTTGATAATAGTTTTGAATTTTTTCGCATAGAAATCAGTTATCCCATTCCTAAAATATTATATAGCAACTGATATAGACTGTAATAGATATTTCATTTTCTAAATTCAAGAGCTCGGACACCCATCACAAAGTTATGAATCTGTAAAAATATTCATCTGTGTCAAAATATTTTTGAGCCAACGAAAAACCACAACTTTGAGACGTTAATGTATTTAATTAATTTTGAAAATTTTTGTAGTATTTAAAGACAAATATTTAAACTAATAATTTATCATTGGTAATGGTACTAAATAAATATATAATATCCGTAATGTATAAATGTAAAACTTGAGCATATTTTACTATAATTTTGATATTCATATTTTATTACAATATTAAAAAAAGAAAAGAAAAATGAATGATTATAATAGTTAAAGAAGTAGAATATTATTGGTACAAAATATTTGTTACAAATAGACTTGATACATTAAGCTGTAAAACACTAATAAGTTTTCGATTGGTACTTTATGTCGATCCTTATAAAGGATTGTATATGTTATGTCTATATATCCGATGTACATAAATATATTGTGAGCGTTTCATATTTTATATTACTATTGTAGATATTTATAATGGATAACTAAACTGATTGGTATACATTTTAGACATAAAAATATACGTAATATTATTTATAATAAAACAGAAAAATATATGATTTTATTATTTAAAATTTAATTTTAAAATATTTATATAATATATTAATGAACTACAGGACCTAATGGTTCACCACGTATCGCATGAAAATCTAATCTACTATCAACCGTTTCGTCAATTTGTCCAATAACAGCAATATTATCACCTCGTATTATATGCAATCCTAAGACAACTTGTTCTATACCAGCTGATGTTGAAAATACTCTTTCATGTGACTCATCTAATATTACATTAATAGTTTGATCAAATCCCTTAAGTGTTCCAACAAAATTTCGACCGTCTTACACATGAAAGTAAAAAATAAAATCAAATTGTTAAAGAGTGAAAACGTAAGAATTGCAAAAATAGACAACATTTATAGTATAAATTTCCATGGGAGGTAGAGTCTACACTTTTGTCCATGCATTTGAAGTATTCACTGTGGTATACAAAATATAAATAGCAGCTAATAAAATACTACTGAAATTCACATTGGTGACGAATGGAGTGGCCGACTATAATCGAGGCACTCAACCAATCTTTACCTACACGTGGTGTAACCGGTAAATCGATCACGCTAAATATCAGTAATAATGGCGTGTAATTGAGGCTAAAAAGATGGTGCTAATGTCGTGTTTGTCGACTGGTTGAAAGAACAACTTAACAACAAACTCGATAGCTGGGAATTGATGCACCACTCTACTAAATATTCAAATGTATAATTGGATAATTATGATTGATCTTATATTTTCGAAATGCCGTCCTATACGCTCTCGTAAATGTTCAAATGATGTATACACATTAAAAAAAAAATCCTTAGAAAACAGACAAGTTTGTTGTGCTAACCTTCCTATTTTTAGGTAGTCAATATACATTTCTGTCTGCAACTTTTTGAGATTATAGAAGACCATTCCCCATAATAAAAATTATACGTATAATATTAATCTGACATTATTTATTATTATAATAATTAGCAAGCTTACCAGATGTTATTATTGAAACCGTATTATTAACATAAGATTCTAAACCAGATGCCATTATAATTAACTTTTAATGAATAATTAATAAAGTTAATTTAATATTTTAATTTTATTTAAATTTTTATTGTTGTTTATGTTCACCAAACGACCACACAAAATGATTATAACCTAACTATAAAAAAAAAATCAAACAAAACTTTATGGCTAACAACAAGGATTTTATTTGGTAAAAGTAATGTTAAGTTTATCGGGATTTTTATTATGATTGATATTTTAAAATTGTAAACAAACGTACTATTTTATTTCATAACTAAAAAATAATTAAGTAGAAACTTGAAATTACATCAGAAGTTTGATTATTATCTATTATTTAGCAAAAATATATATACTTAAAATATAACAAACAAAAAAAATAAATAATGTTACAGAGGTTAGTGTATAATAATTTTCATAATATCGAATTTTTGTAATGTTACCTCGATTTAAATAGTACCTATTCCTAATATATAATAATTTTTCATAACTTATATTTACATACATATATAAACACATGTAACACAAAGTAAACATAATAATATAATTATTAACAATTGAACAACGATATACAATTTTAAGTTGATATCAAAAACATTCATTCATCGTTATTTCACCACAACATAGGGACACCAATAATATACTGGTTTTTTTTTCGTACAATCTCTCTCTTTTCACGTTATCCACTCAGATCTGTTGTAAAATAAATAAAGATCAAGTAGGTAAATAATACGTCAATACGTTGGAGAATGGAGAACAACATAGTGTCGCATCATTCTTCACCCATATGATGGGATATTAACATCGAGATGATCGCTTCCCAATCTGTAAATAATATATTAATATTTATGTCACTATATAGGAACCCCCACAAAACTAGGTCACATTATATACATGGTTTTTTGCTTTCCATCATTATTAATCTAGTCTTTGTATTGATGTTTTAATTTGCCAAAATAAATTATCTTTGAAAATATATATAAATACTTGGAAATTCTTATCATTTTTAGCAAATAATTATAAAATAGAAACATATGTATCTTGTAGCTATGTCAGATACATGATATAAATGTATCTAGATACTTAAATTCGATTGTATATAGATACAAAAAAAAAAAAATTATCTAGATACATTATCTACATCACTAAATATAATGGGCCTGAACATTTAATCGTACGTGGATCTCCACTGTAATTAGTTTTTGTCCTATTATCCACTAGAATAGTAAATTTGTAAGAATATTTTCACATATCTGACCACTGTATTTATCTATATAATTGTGATGATCTTATGAAATTATTAATAAGTAATTTGTACATTTTTAGTCTAAATCACACGCCCCATTACTGACATATACCGTGATCGAGTTATCGGTGACACTGACATCGGGAAGTTAAACATTGAGTAATATCGATGATAGTCGACCACTTCATTCGTCACCAATTTACTACTTACTATTCTTATAAATTTAATTAAATTATTTAATTTTTATATTTATCTCATTTCTTTCAGAATTATGAATTTTTTGAGAAATGTTATCTATAAATCAATCTATTTATATTTGACATAATAATTTAAAATTATTTTATAATATAATAAAAGAAATGACCAATGTTGTAGAACAGTCACTAAATAATTATTTAAAAAATTTAAAAATAACGCGAAATTTATCTTTCACAAACTTGGTAGATATATTCGAGAAAATTATCACAAAATTATCATATAAAAATTATAATAATTTAAAAATTAATGGAATCAAATCAATTTTACATGCTGGTTTAATTTTAAAAACATGTCTTGAAATTTCTAATCATAATAAATATTCTTTGGAACAATTGGATAAACAATTAATGAAAAATTTTAAATTATCTAAAAATATATGGATTCATAAGGAATTTAAGAATTTATTAGAATCGACACCATTAATTTATTATGCTAATAAAATACTATTAGGTCATAATGGAGAAGATTTTTTAAATACAATTTTATATTATTTTAAAGAATTCGGAACTAAAGAAGAATTTAAGAAATTAATTATTGATATTCATTGCCATTTGGATGATAAATTTAGCGAATGTAATAATGATAAAATATTGTTGTCAAAACAGCAACATCAAATTGAAATTGAAATAGAATCAATTTTTAATTTATTATCAATAAATAAAATACATAATGAAATTAATAATTTATTATTTTATAGAAAAAATATAGGAATTGAATATATAATGTGTATATTTTTAGTAGAAGAAGATAATAGAATGTATAAAAAATATCGATCAATACAAAATATTTTTCTAAAACATATGCAAGAATCAATTGAAAGTGAATTGCAAGCGAAAATTTGGTTTAAATTATTTAATCTATTGGAATGTCATCATGATGATTTAAAAAATTTATTTTTTAATTGTATAAAAAATGAATCATTTTATAGTTCATTTCTAATTATGTTAAAACACTATTTTGTATTAGTTAAGAAATATGAATTACAACAAGATGATGATGTTACAGAATACATTTGGATAGCAATTTTTAATAATAATAATATATATTTAACAGATGTTGCAGCTATATGCAGTATACTATTAAATAGTAAATGTCCTGTTAGTAAGCGATTTGGATTCGATTTAAATTCATTTAATTTGCCCGATGATTTGTATAATGCTTTAACCGGTGATTTTATACATTTTGATTATTAATATATTAAACCATAGCAACAAATTAAATTTTAAATAAATAAAATAAACAATGTTAACGTCGTGTTGAATTGAATTAAAAAAGTTATAGCATTAACAATGAAGTGATTGTACTAACAAAGAAATTGTTGTACACTTTACGACAAAGTTATAAATAAATATAATTAATAAAGAAATGATTTGAATAATTAAATGAATAATCTTTTAATTATATCAAAATCAGTTAACTCGTAATTATGGCAGATACTTTGTTTGTCTTTCGTTTGTTCAACACAACACACTTTTTTTTTTATTCATAAAATTTTTATTTAAAATGCAAATGTTAATTTATGTATTCATTTGAAATTATTTCTAAATACATAAAAAAAAATACAAATTAATTTTAGTTGTTAAATTATTGTTTTTGTATAGAATAAAATTAGTAAATATTCATGTGACCATAAATTTCGAATTAATAAAGAAAAAATGATAAAAACCTAAAATGTATGAAAAAATC
>JANSTX010018352.1:0-16673 GCA_027564355.1 Penthetria funebris
TAAAATTTAGACCCAAAACAACTTAATAATTTAATAACAGTACATTGAACAAATTGTGATAGATTATAAATTTTATGCTTTTATTATATCAATTTTGTTCAAAATGAATAGAAGATAAACATAAAGTTTATATACAAATACTTTTAATATATTTCATGTAGCATTTTAATTATTTTTTTTATTTTCATTCATAAAACATAATAAAAGTGATTTTAGATTATTTCGAATAGCATACAAATATAGTCGGTTAAATCAGTGAAAATTAAACAATAATTGTTTGAAAATCATAAAAATTCAAATTATATTTTAATATTATGGAACACATACAAAAGAACATAATAAATTTAAAACATCGGATGTTCTATAATTCTTCTATTTAAACTTATTTCTCTTTCTTCGGTATTAATACCATATTTTTTTAAATTTTCATCAGTTAAATCTAAAATTTTTCTTTGTTTCTTTGTATTAAATGTCATTTGTTTGAAATAAATTTTTAACACTCCTTTAATCACAATAAATGATAGACCACCAATAATAGCACGATGGAAATTATTTTGAATTGATTCAAAAAATAATTTACCAACAATTGATGAAATTGTTGGTAATAATAATGCTCCACAAAGTACTCTAGATGCAGATATTGGATTCGATAAACTCTGTGCAGTTGAACTATGTTGAGTGTTATCAGCACTGGTATTATTGCTAAATTAAAAAAAAAAAGAAAAGATAAATATTATATTATATTATATATATAATAGTATAAATTTATTAAAATACAACTTACGATAATGGCCATATTAAACTTAATAACGGAAATTTACGTACACTCTCATGTCGATTTTGTAAAAATTTAAATACCATTTCATCCCATCGAATTAATCTACAAAAAATTAATCCAACTGGTATAGCTGGTAGTCCAATTAATAATACAAATGAATCAGCTGTTTCCATCATAAGTAAACCATCTTTATAGCCAACAACTTGTAAAACTGTTACAGCACCAAATGTAACAGCTGTCCAATATATAGAACCAAAAATTACGCCAGCCGCAAGATATGGACTTAATTGTTTAATCATTGTATCAATACGTTCTAAAACACCAACAAATGTACCAAATGGTGGAAATATAATTAAATATTCCGTTTGACATTGTGGACATTTAACTGATTTCAATGAATTTCCTTTTTGTTTCTCGTCCACCCAACGTTGTAAACAATTTTGATGTACCCACCTTGTTGTACCAGAACATTTACATGGTTGAACCCAAGCGGCTAATATATCATCAGCATCGGTTGCAAAACATACCCAACAATATCTACTATCATCATTGTTTGTATGCGGTTCATCCTGCACTAGATTACCTGTATAATTGTTTTCAATTTGTATTGATGCATTTTGTGCATTTGTTTCACAATTATTAGATTGTTGATTTGATTGTGAAGAATCCATTGAAATATTCTAAAATTATATTTTATTCTAATAAATTTTGTTTATAGTATTTTTTTCCAAATAAAGAAAATATCAGACAAATGGAAGATTTAGTTAAACTTACTACACACGTCTTAAAAATATGGAAAAGAGTCATCATTTGGGCACAAAACTCCCGTGATCTAATTAATATTTCGGAAAAACAGTTCGGATTCGTAAAAGGCAGATGATAACACTGATACCATACAAACATTTCTTATAATTGTTGAAAAATACAGAGATAATAAGAAAGCACTCCATATATGACATTCATAGATCATGAGAAGGCAATTGATAGAGTACCTAGAGATCTCGTTTGGCAGACATTAAGATTTTAAAGTGTTCCTGAATTATATATCTACTATCAAAGCTATGTATATGAATTAGCACAGCACTAGCATCTGAACAAATTGTGGAACATCTACACCATTCAACGTAAACGTTGGTGTACATCAGAGTTCTGCTTAAGTCCATCAATCTTTATAACTATTATGCAATATATGTGTGGTACAATACAGAATCCTCTTCCATGGACTATGTAATTTGCAGATGACATTAATAAGTGAATTAAACTGGAAACAAAAATCTGTGAAATCCTTTATTGAAGGACAACGGACTACGTATCAGTCACATGCCCATTTAATGCTAATCGATCGACTATGGACACAAGACACGATCATATTGAACGGTCAACCACATTCCGTTACTGAAAAGCTTAAATATTTGAGATCACTTGTCACAACAAATGGTAACATCGATGATGATATTCAACATCGAATAAAGTGCGGTTGGATCAAGTGGAGATCAGTGTCTGTAGTTTTATGTCATCGAAAAATGTCACCAAAGATAAAGGGGTGGGCGTATGAAACTTGTTGTTCGACCACCAATGACATACATTGCTGAATGGTTGGGGTGCAAAAAGAGATCATATGCGGAAACTACATACAACCGCGATGAGAATGTTAAGATAGCCATCAGGTGTAACATTGATGGATAGATGGTTTGGGCACTTACTGCGTAAATTTAACTTTGAATATTGGAAATGATAGAGGAAAATGCGGTCGCCCACAAGCTACTTGGGTATCGGTTGTTTAAAATGACAGAACAGATTGAATGTAGAAATTGGCGATACACAAGACATAAATTTGTGGAGAAATAGATTGAGAAGTAGGAGAGCCAATTAGGAATAAGATAAGGAAGACAAAGTATAAATATATAACATGAAGCAGAAGAAATATATAACGTATGTGATAATAAGGAATACAGTAAAAATAATATTGTAAAGAATGTAAAACTATAGATGGGTCAGTGCTGCCTCTCCACATACTTCAAATGTAGTGTTAGTACCACTTTAGAACTTTAAATAAGAATATGTATTTAATAGGGGTGGCTTTACAAGATTTAATTTAGCCTAATCGATTCAATTGATATTCTAGAATTTTCCAATGGAAATCAATGTTGAGTAAAGTTTAGTGAATGAATATGGCGAAAAGAAATAGAAGTATTCCGTCTAGTGTAATTCACGTTTTTTGTGTAAAATTCAAGAATATCCCAAATTGTGACGATAAAATAAAACACATACAAACTGATGTAATGGCAAGAAATCGAAAATAATGAAAGTTCTATAATCTCGACCACGTTTATTGTAATGAAGACAAATATTTAACAAATCAATAATTTATATATAAAACAAATAACAATCGAATTGAAATTTGTCTGAATTTAAAAACAAAAAATAATTTGCGTATTTATATTTTGCTTGCAATGATGCGAAATTACAGATATTATCAGTAGACGCTAACGCTACACACTTGTCCTTGACCACAAAATATTATTATTTAATCTAATCATTTAATTTACGATTCTTTAAAATATTACCTATTTTTAATAATATAATATTATTGTAGAAATATTTAAAATTGACTAGCTAATAAAAATGTTATTGAAATGGAAATAAATAAATATATAAAACTATTTCTTTATAAATAATCGACATTTTTGACAGTTTACGTTAAATGAATTCAATGAATTGTAGAAAAAACATATGGATGAGTAGTGTCTGATGATAAAATCTAATAAAAATAAATTGTCATTTATTGAACAAATGCCAATTACGAAAAATTAAAGTGCACACACCACACGTAAATGTCGTATCGTGTCGTATATTATATTAGAGAAGTCATATATTCTTTAATTTCTTTTATTTGTTTTTATCAGTCAATCATTTTAAAATTTGTTAATTGAATTATAGTGACTAGGGGTTTTATAATATATATATTTTAAATAAATTATGTATTTCAATTGTGTTTATTTATTTATTATATTTAGTTCAATAGGTAGTTTTGGCAAATTTGTATTATCAGAAATTCCTAGACCAAGAGGTGTTGCCATTTCTAAAGCTAATTTATATACACCGGCAGAACATTTTGTATGCCTCGATGGAAAAAAGACAATAAAATATCTACAGGTTTGTTGTTATTAGTTTATTTTAGTTTTATAGTTTATATTTATTTTTCCAATAATATATATGTTAATTGTTAAGTGATTAAGCAATACTTCAAAACTTATATTAATGTGGCCTCTCTGTATAATATTGATTGATCCATTTAAATATATATAATATATCCTATCCCTATCCGCAAAAAACATTTTTCTTGAAGAGGGATGCACCACCAGACGAGTAAAAGGCAACAAATGCGTTTTGTAATTACTGCTAGTAAATTCATATTTTTATGATATGATATATTACTAAAGATAATTTCACTATGACCCACTTACTATACCACTTCACTGCACAAATCAAATTAAAAATATATTTATAAAAACCGCAACCTCATTCTGAATTAAGGAAATGGATTTCATGTATTTGTTTTAAATGTACGTTCAATGGTTCAATCCAAGATGTGTGAGATTTAGGATATAATAATAGTAATTACAAATTTGTCTCAAGTATTCCATAGGGTTCCCGTATAATCCCACTCTTTTTTCAATTTGTATGAAGTATCTATCCTGACCTCAAACACAATTCATAGTTAAATTTATTTACATTGACATAACCACATCTATGTAATGTCTCTTTTAGCTACTATCTTACTAAAAACAAGTGTCTCTTATATTATCTCAAAAAAATTAATTCTAAACAAGTGTTCACACACACACAAATTTTAATTTCAAGAAATACATCAATAATATTTTATTAATAAATTTTATTTGTTTAGATAAATGACGATTATTGTGATTGTGAAGATTCTAGCGATGAACCTGGTACAGCTGCATGTCCAAAGGGCAATTTCTTTTGCACAAATGCTGGACATAAACCAAAAAATATACCAAGTTCAAGAGTGAATGATGAAATTTGTGATTGTTGTGATGGTTCTGATGAATATCAGTCTAATGCACAATGTATTAATAATTGTAGTGAATTAGGTAATAAAAAATTAATATTTTTAATTATAAATTTTATATTTAATTAAATAATATAATAATAATAATAATAAAAATAGGTCGAGAAGATAGAATACGTGAAAAACAACGTTCTGAATTAGCTAAAATTGGTAATCAAATGCGAAATGAAATGGCATTAAAAGGTAAAGCATATAAAGAGGAACATTTAAATAGATTAGATGAATTACGTAAATCACATGCTGAAGCTGAGGCATTAAAAAATGAATGTGAAAAATTGAAAAAAGATGCAGAAGAATTAGAAAATGCCGCATTAGAAATTTATCGTGAAGCACAAGAAATTGATAAACGTGAACGTGCCGAACTTGAAGCCCAAGAAAATCGAAAAGAAGCTGAAGACACATTCAGAAAATTTGATTCAAATCAAAATGGATTAATTGAAATTATTGAAATGCAAACACGTGTTTCATTTGATAAAAATCGTGACGGTGAAGTGACTGTTGAAGAGGCAAAATATTTTCTTGATGAACATGATCAAGTTGATTTCGATACATTTATAACAATTTGTTGGCCAAAAATTAAACCATATCTTATGTTAGATTCGGGTCTATTTAAACCACCGATAAATACAGAAGAATTACAACACGAAGATGAAGAACATGATCATGAAGAACATCATGAAAATGATGAACATTTAGATGGTGATGATGCAGAAACTATCGATGAAGAAATTGATGAAGCTGAATTAGAAAATGATACAGCTGATATTGATGATGATGAGGAAACTGGTGAAGGAGAGGTAGAGCAAATTAATTCAAATGTAATGCCACCAGAATATGATTTAGAAACAAAGAGATTAATTGAACAAGCAAATGAAGCAAGAAATCAATGGTCAATAGCTGATAGATCGCTAAGAGAAATGGAAACTGAAATTAATAATTTGGAAGATTCATTAGAAAGAGATTATGGTCCAAATGATGAATTTGTACCATTAAATGGTGAATGTTATAATTATGAAGATCGAGAATATGTTTATAAAATTTGTCCGTTTGATAGGACAATTCAACAACCAAGATCAGGTGGTGCTGAAACTAAGTTGGTTACATTTTTTTTTCTTATTATTTTTCATTTAATTTGTATTTTTTATTTTTTTTTTTTCTTTTATTTAGATTAGGAACATGGGATCGTTGGGATGGTAAACAAAATAAATATGCAATAATGTATTTTTCAAATGGTGCTGCCTGTTGGAATGGTCCACAAAGATCGATGACAGTTAATTTGGATTGTGGTCTTGAAACAAAAATTACATCCGTAACTGAACCTAATCGCTGTGAATATTTAGCTTTAATGGAAACACCAGCTGCATGTATAATCGATGATAATAATAATAATTATAATAAAGATAGTGTGCATGATGAATTGTAAATTATGTTTGTTAAAATGAGTATAGTTGAATCCACAGAATTTTTGATTTGCGACTGTGTTTTAATATATTTTTTTTTTTAGCAATTGTTAAGCGTATAATTAATTAAAAACCACGTATTTTGTAACGATTTCTAAGAAAAACAAACACAGTAGTGAAATTATTTATACATTCCTATTTATGTGGTTATTTTTTTTTTTTTTTTTTTTTATATAAAACGTGTTTTAAAAAATAAAAATATTTTATTTTATTTTAGAATAGAGAATTAATTGTATGCAAAAATATAAACTTATTATAAATGAAGCATAGTCGTCAGATCATCGGATTATTAACATATTTATGAGTTATTAATTGTATTTCAACACAATTAATGGGATTTTCCAAATTGAAAATATAGAATCGCAGTGCACAAATTAATCTTCAACAAAATAGTTTTTGTTTTTTTTTTTCTTTTGTGAGATAATGTTCAGCTAATTCATATTGATACCATCATTTTTGTATTATTGCGTGAAGGTTAAAATAATTCATACCATTTTCACACTGAATTGCTGCTATTAAATAGAAAGAGGGGAATACGAAATCCGATAGTTTCCAAATTTCCAGGTAAATTTAACTTGTAAAAATAACTATGCATCTACAAAAAAAAAAAACAATAGTCCATGGTAAAGAGTCGTGCATTATTGTATGCGAAAACCGTTACTTAACAGTGAATCAATATTTAAAAGAAATGAATGTACATCGGATGTCAGTGACATGAATGTGGTAATAAGTTAAAATGCTAACGTCCCACATCTTGAAAGCTAAAAACTTGACAAATTATACCTCACATGGATGTACTTAGCAATTATTATACGTAGTATTAGTCTGTATGTGAAATAATTAGATGTATTTTCGATCATATTTGTAAGGTATGTGAAGCAAGTTTAAATATCTTTTTTAAAAAAGCATTAGTTGTTAAATTAAGCTAATATAAATTATAAAAATTAAAAATATACAATATTTATATCTTTTTATAAATATTGTTACACATTGATTTTACAAAATTAAATTATTATTTTAATCGTCAAGTAATTTTTCAACAAAACAAATATCTAATATACAAAATGTTGTTCGACACATAGGACACGTACATTTCTGTTGAAGCCATGTATCTTTTTGGAATTGATTTTGACGAGAAGCAAACCATTTTGCCATACAATCAACACACCACATTGGTTGACAATAACAATTTCCGCAATGCTCACCATCTTGTTGACCACCGATTAGTGGTTCCAAATGCTGATTTAATAATTTTATATTTGGTTCAGCTTGTAAACATGCAAAACATGAATCGGCAATCTATAACGAATTTCGTTTTACTTATTTAACAACAACTTGAATTATTTAATATTATTATAAATGTTGTTTTGTACATAATCGAATAGTGACGCCATAGAACCAGCGATGCAATGTTAATATTTCGTATTTTATACGATATATATCATCAAATGTCAACAGACGATGTACTGTGTAACCCAGTTATTTGTGAAATGTTTATTCACAAATGGGACAGTCGAGTGATTTGTGCAAGTTACTTAATATGATAAAACACAATTTACCTGATTTGTTTTATACTTTGGATTTAATGAAACTTGTTGTTTGAACACTTCCGTGAATGATTCAATAACATTTGTGTTAAAATTTACTCCTGATAAAATAGTTATTGGACGTATAAGTCTATCTTGTAATTCTTTAAAATCCATTGAATTTAGTCGTATAATAAAAGTGTTTACACCATTTCGTGTTGGTTTCACTTCAATATTGACATATTGTACAGGCTCAGATGTATTAGGATCAAGTCTATGTGTATCACTCTAAAATTAAGTAATTTCTATTTATTTATTTTTTTGCATTTTTATTTATTTAGAAAATTTTATTTTATTTTTCTTACTTTAATGGCTATTAAAGCCGTATCACTTTGATAAGCAAATTTAACATCATAAAGTAATGTTTTTATGATCCAATTTTCAGTTACCGTTACAGTTGAAATAGGATTTAATTTTGATATAAAATTGTCATCACTAAAAATAAAGTAAATTATACTATAATTTTTAATTTTTCTAATTCTATCTGTCTAGTGATAGCTAGATTAGAGTGCTTTAATGTCGAACATTTTAATTTTTACACTAGAAATACAAATTTATTACATAGTGTGTAACAGTCTGAACCAAATAGAGTATCGTATTCAAACAAAACCAATCTCTAATTCACATAGTTATCTTTGTACCAGGATTCTTATTTCATTCGGTATATCATTATCATATATGTCTATATATTATATTAATCTGCTCACCTTCTCATATATTCCACATTTATATCATGGGCAATCCTATCAACATTACTATTATTATTATATTTTAGTAATGTCTTGTAAATCGGATGATTCTTATTGTTCCAATAGAATTTAATAAATAAATATGCTACCAATGGAGATGAAAAACAAACAATGACAAATGAATTCCAAATGAAATATGTTAATAAATTTTGAAAATCATCTTCGAAAATATTTCCAAATTGGAAATAATATAAAATTACATAAATTAATGGGATAACGGAATGAACGTGTAATGTAATAACAGTTCTTTTGATGTGATATTGTATAAATTGTAGATCTTCTGAGCCTAACCAATTTGAGAATAAATTATTTATTGTCAATCCGGCTGAGTGAAATTCAGATGGTGGATAAATAATACATACTATAAATAGTATAAAGAATAAATGATAAGCAATTTCTCCCTCAGACATGATAACTGAATATAATTTTTATTATTTTATTTTGAATGGACACGAATCGTTCACCCATATTTGGCTGTTTTGATTATTATTATGATGAATTGACAGCCAACTATTAAATGTGTTGTCATAACAATGGGCTCGTTCAATGGATTGGTGGCAAGATGCGTTGATTTAATTTTTTTTTAAATTTTAATTCACGTTACCAACGTTACCGAAATCACCTTAAAAGGAAATCGAGAAACTCTTTTAGTTTCTGATATTCTGTTGAGAATATATCTAAAGCCAAAGGAAGAAGAATAATGCTCTGTTCCAAGTCTACGTGAAACTAAGAACTAAAGCATAATATCTATTATGCAACAAGGAACATGATGATAAGTGGTATAATTATGATGTAACTGAAATTATTAGATCGCATCTATACATTACTCAAGAATATGGTATTAGCCAATGAAATTCTGACCAAATGGACAATGAGATATATTTCTTGACTCACATAGTATAAAAATTTAATTAGTGGAAGTAAAGTTTTTTTTTATTTGTCATACATTCAGATGCTAAGCAGGAATGTGCATAGTGTGTTTTGAATATAATTAGGCATTGATCAGTCATATACTGAGATGCATCGTTACGTGTAAGATATTTTAACAGGAATATCAATAAAAGAAAATATAACAGTGCTTTTGAATCATGAACTATAAAAATTATCCAATATGTAATAAATGTAACGATAAAAATAATCAATAAATACGATTAATAATATATCCAATTAACATTTTATTATAATAATTTTTAAAAACATGTATGCATAAATAACGTCGACAAAAACAAAAAAAAATAAAACAACTACAAATCCTTAATGTACCAATCATATCATCTCCATATTTTACATGTATTATCCTTTGATGCTGTAATAATACAATCACCTGTATAATTAAATGCACATGAAAATACATCCAATGAATGTCCAGTAAGAACTTGGGAACAATAACCATTATTTACATTCCACAAGCGTGCTGATTTATCAGCAGATGCGGTTAGCAACAGATTACCACCAGGACTAAATGTAAGCTTTATAAGTAATTAAAAATAATTTACTATAAATTTACTATAATAATATATACAAATAATTTACTTTTGAAATTTCATCGGTATGTCCAGCCATAATTGAAATTAAATTAAAATCAGAATATACATTCCAAATACGAGCCGTACAATCACTACTAGCAGTTGCCAATTGTTTACCAGTTGAATTAAAGCAGACATCTAATACTTCATCAGTATGTCCAGTTATTTCGTGCATACAATTTAAATAACGTAAATCCCAAATTTTAGCTGTTTTATCTAATGATCCTGTTGCAATCATTGAACATTCAAAATTCCAAATACAATTACTTAATTCCGCTGTATGACCTCTTAAATCTAATACAATACTTGAGATAAATTAAATTCATTTATAGTTAAGTTATATACACTATAACAAATATTTAAAATGTATATTATTGTTATTTATATTATTTTAATTACTCTTTTGTTCTTAAATCCCATATAAAAGCATTTCCATCAAATGAACCAGTAAGTAACATATTTTTATCTTTACTGAAACGAGCTGTTATCACTTCAGCCATATGATCATTTAATAAATGGGTTTCTTGACCTTAAATATGAAAATGAATATAATATCATATGTTTTTTTTTAAGAAAATCAACCTATACCAGTTTCAACATGATAAATTCTAGCTGAACCATCCATAGATGCAGTTGCTATTAATGTATTATCAATTGGACAAAATTCAGCGTGTACAACTTCTGCGATATGACCATAAAAAGTTCGTAAACAAACACCGGATTGAATATTCCAAATTTTTGCAGTCTTATCAAATGATCCAGATATAATTTTATCACTATGAAATTAGATTTAAGTTTAATTATTTGTTCTATAAATTATTATACGAATTTTAGTGCCAAAGTGTCTTGAAGAGGACTTAAGTAATAATCGGTTATACCATAACATAATCCGGAAAACTACAGTTTTGAATTTTGTCTAGAAATTGAGATTGTATGCATATGCATATTTTCTATATGGAGGGTTTGTTTTACAGGAATTAGTGAATTCTATACAGAATTGCTATATTGTATATAATGTGAAAATTTGGAAGTACAAATAAAAAATCAATTACCATTTTGGGTAATTAAAACCAACACAAAATACAGCATTATCATGACCAATTAAAATATTTTCCTCAGTCCCATTTTCAGCATTCCAAATACGACATGTTCTATCATAACTTCCAGATATACATCTTGAATTAGAAAAATATTTTTTATTATTATAATAATAATATTAGTTTGTTGATTCGGAAAATCTTAATATACCTTTTACCCAATTTATCAAAACAGACATTTGTTAAGGGAAGTATGTGAGTTTTTAATGTTTTAAAGTGATAAAATTTATTTTTTACTGGTTCATTTAATTTATCTTGTAATTTTCTTAGAGCTTTTTGAAATTCTGGTAGAATTTCGGATTTGCTAAGCAGTGGTTCGTTTTGTATTAATTCGTTAGATAAATTCGTAATATCTGTACTGAAATTAAATCTTATAAAATAGAAACAACAAAAACAGTTGTTAAAAAGAAATTAATTTAATAAAATTATACCTTGACTGTAAATCCAATAAATCTAACATTTTTATTTCATCTTCTCCATTATTACCAGAGTAACATAATCCAATTCCTAAATTATTTATGAAAACATTGAATTAATAAATTAATGGGAATGTATTGGAAAAACGTTTATACCTGGAGGATAATATCGTAAATAAAATCTTTTCATCTTGAAATTGAAATTGTTGTTGAGAACTCAATTATTTTGTTTGATCGATAAATTTCTTATAATTTGCATTTGTTTACATACTTAACTATATATTGATTTTCTCAATATTATTACTACATTCGCCTTTTTTATTTCGCTAACAATTTATTACGTTAATTTTGCATGGCCAATGTTGTAAAACCTAGATCGTATCTACGTTTTACATATCGTATTATTCGAATGAGCGACAATGGTTATTTTATAACTTCACCTCGCCACCATGTCCTAGCAACACTTGTTTGTTTCTAACTATTTATTATTTTTCGACTACCAGGTTTCTTATTAACTGAAAGGTTTCAGAGAAGCTAAAATATTTTTATATAATAATCAACTGGGCATATCTGATATTGTATAGCAAAAAAGACCCAAAATACTTATCACAATATACAATTCACATATCATCATTGCTACCATTACACCACATGAGTGCATTAGCTGTCGTGTCTAAGAACTGTAATTATGATTAAGTTGCTAGTGACAATTACACGTAGAGATTATGATGGACTGAGTAAACCAGTTGTTAGGTGGTTACAACTTTATACATCATATGGAGGTGATGAGACTATGATGAAAAAAAATATTATCAATATTTTCATTAAATCGAATTATTTATTTTCATTTTGTTTTATATATAAATAATACATTACACAATCACTTTTCCTTAAGTATAGAAATCAATTTAATTAAAATACGTATATCTACCACTAATCTCTATTTAAATCTATTTAAACTTATTTTATTTAATTTATTCAACTGGAGGTATTTGTGGCAAGTCGATTTTCTCATCAGTAAATTGAGATGACACCCATGCAAGTCCCCATTTTAAATTTGTCAATAAAAATTTTAATGCTTTTGTCCATTGTTCTTCAGAATTAAATTGAATTCTACAAGAAAAATAATTTTATTTAAAAAAAAAAAATATACAAAAAACATATATAAAAACAAACAACTTCTATTATTTCCAATCAATATAAACTCACTTAATTGAATATGAATTGCCAGTTGATGAATCTTCAATTTTTCCCTTATCCATTCGATAGGGTAAACAAAATCCAGTTTCACCTTTTTCCACTTCCTCCTTAAATTGTGTTAAACAGTCCAAAAATGCAACCATTGCCGCATCGAATTTTGTATCCGAAAAAAATTTAAAACCTCCAGTACCATATAATGGTAATTCTTTGCCATCAGCAAGCACCTCAATATATGAATGATTGCCAAATGGTATTAAACGATAACGTTTAAATGTTAAATTAACTTTACGTGCCAATGCCGATAATAATAATGCCGTTTGACCCCATGCTGAATTAATTTCGGACCAATCAACCGGAGCTGATGGTAAACGTCCTAAACGAAAATTATTAATTGTACCAAAATGACCAGCATGCCATATATGAAATGTTACATTAAAAACATTGGTTTTCTTCAATTTATCCAATTGATTTTGTGCATAATTTATTTGACATTCAAGACTACGATACTCGTCTTCGGTTAACATAAGATCACGTCTATATTTTGTGTATTCACGACGATAACGTTCTTCTTCGGCATCTAAACGCTCTTTTTCTTCGTCCTGAAATTTTATTGTTGACTCAACCGCATCCTGTTCACGTTTCAATTTTTCCAATTCCAATATTAAACGATTTTCTTCATCATCTAAATCGGCCAATTCTTTTTCCAATAATTCAATATTTGGTGTATCATCAGTTTTTTCTAATTTTTCTAAATAATTATTATAATCATTCCATTCATTATCGGCTAATTTCAATTGTTGATCCATTAATTCTAATAGTGAATCCGTACATTCATCGCATAATGGATGATCAATTTCCGAATTCGATGATAAATTATCAAATAAATTAGCACGTACTTTTAAAATTGTACTTAATTGTTGTAAATCTTTACCATCAGAAACTAATAAAAATCCATTATTACCATTCCCCGAATCGGTTATATTAAATGGTGGTACAAAATGATCATAACTTGTTGCTTGTGAATCTAATTCAATGTCATTATTATAGTATATGGGTACTGTAAATAATATTAATTTATTGTATTAAAATGTTGTTTAAATTTATTAATAATAAAAAATATAACGAGATATTGGATAGACCAGGTTAGATATTATTTAGAATTGTATGTACAAAGTAGAATCTACAGAACATATGGCCAAATCAACAAAAAACATAGTGTTTTTTGCATGGAATATTTCAGAAATGAAACTGTCTGCATTGAATCAAATATTTTCAAATCCGATCTGTATTAAACTATATTTGGTAACTAAACAGTTAAATTAAACATACTAGAATGAAAATAGCTACCACAAATTTATCAACCTCATCATTCATTTGAACTGCACACTATTTTGGTATTTGTGACACACATAAATACTATTTAAAGAGGAGAATATACTATCACATATTTTGCAATTTTATGGAAATAACGACAATTTATGATTTGCCAGCGAAAAAATTACAAACAAAGAAAAAAACAATAAAAGTAGTCTAGTTCCACATTTGTGCTATTCAGCAGAGAAATGTAAATTATCGTATGCAACTATCAATTTCTTCTTTATTTAACCAAATCGACAAACACGAGACACAAACTTCCCTTCTATTCACGCCTCGATTACTTGCCAACACATGGACATATGCTTCGATGAAGTTACCAACAACAAGTAAATCTGTGTTTGTCAATCTAAATTTTAAAGCATTCGTTACCAAATCTATTGCGTGAGATGTTCATACAATTTATTATACAAAAATTCATCACCATACTAATAATGTAATTATGCATATTTAAATTAATTAATTTACGGTATACATTATATTGTTTGTTTAAATAATCTGTCTATACTGAGGGATCGCCATTGATGTGACTAATCATCCCCAATATAACAATCTATAATATCAATGGGATTTTCTGCTGGCTACTGTATTTATGTGGTTCTAACGAATGATTTTTAATTAGTTAAGTTTCTCATTATAAATAATAAATATTTTTTCTTGAAAAATTATTCAAAACACAATATGTATCTAAAATCTTATAAAATAAAGGGGGTAAAACGTAATTATATAAAAAAAAAATTGAATACTTACGTGCAAGTTCAGCTAAAGCATGTACACTCATATTTCCTAATGATGGATCTAATTCCAAAGGTTGTAAACATCGTTGACATGCAAAACTAACACTTACTTTACTGTCAACCATATTAATTATTAATTAAAATAGAGATAAAATTATTCAAACAATTTTCATTTATATTTTTATAAATAAAAATACACAATATATTTTTGTAGGACTGTCAAATTTAAAAGAAAAACAAAATTGAGAGATAGTTCATAAAATTTTATTATACAAAGAAATACATTTTTTGCCGAAATTTATTTGTCGCCTTTAAAGCATATTCAAATAGCTTATAATTTCTATTTTTTTAAAATAAAATAATTAAATTTGGAATAGCTTACATATTATTTTTTATTTAATTAATTTCAGGAATATTATATGTATTTATTTAATAGATATAATACAAATTGGATAAAAAATCAATTCAATTTGACATTTCGTCTGTTTTGGTGAATTCGTGGTGAGAAAAATTGGATTAAACATAACATCACTAAACCAAGAATATGCTTCTATTTTTATCAAACCGGATTGGCATTATAATATAAGCGAGTAATAAAGAAAAAACAAAATTTTGTAGAATATATTATTATTTTGTATAATATAATATATTTGTCTAATATACATACACAAGGTCTCATATTCTCCATAATTTAATCATTCTATGATGCCGGTTGTCAAATGTCATGGCAATTTGACTGATAAACAAAAGCGGGCACCTGTATTGCGAATATGTTGCATATAATTTTAAACATAAAAGAATTTAAATAAATAACTTTAATTACAATTTAAGTTTATCGGTAAATTTAACAGTATTTAATTAGGTTAAACAATTTGTTATCAATCAGAATGTTGCATATTTTTCAGATCTCAAGATTTTGCTAGACTGTGTCTGCTCAACTTTAAATTAATTACAATCGACTTAAATTTTACATATAATTATATTATTCTTTGTATAAATTAAATGGCTCATCATTGGACTGACAATGTTCATACAACTGCTTTCACTCCACGAGATTATCAAGTGGAATTGTTAGCTGCCGCTAAAGAACGAAATATCATTGCTTGTCTGGGTCATAATTCGTCAAAAGAATTTATTGCATTAAAATTGATTAATGAACGAAGTCACGAATTACGTGAAACTAAAAAAAGGAATACAATTTATTTATGTAATGAGACAACTGGTGACTCAACATTTAATTTAATCTTTCATTTAACAGATCTGAAAGTGATTAATTTGAATAAATGTCAACGTGATTCTATTGATTGGGATACCATTTTTAATGATTATCAAGTTTTAATAATGAAAGCTGATATGTGTTATGATGCACTTGTTTGTGGCTATTTAGATTTTTCAAATGTGAATTTATTAATTATTGAAGATTGTCATAAAAAAGTTACAAATTTCGAATTAGATTCAATTTTTACATATTATAATGAATGTACAAATAAACCATACATTTTGGGTTTAGCTGGACCATTACACAGTGCTGGTTGTGTACCAGGAAAATTAAGTGCTGAATTGGAACAATTGGAAAAATCAATACATTGTAAAGCTGAAACAGCTAGTGATATTGTAACGGTTTTAAGGTAAACATTAAACAACACACCTATATATA
>JANSTX010018363.1:0-16673 GCA_027564355.1 Penthetria funebris
ATAAATTAAAACCACAAAATATTTTACATTCGTTCGCGTGTCGGTGTGGTCGTAAAGTAGGGTTATGGTTAACGCAACGCGAACGTTCGCTCGCGTAGTACTTTTGTATGGCAAGCCCTTTACATCTAACTCATTCAATGTTGACGTTGATATGCATTAGGGTTCTGTAGTTAGCCCATTAATCTTTATGACTTTATGCAACAACTCTCTAGTAAAATACAGCAATATATTATAATACAAAATATTATACTTTAATTTGGAATACAATAACAAAAAGACAAAATTTAATTGAAAGTAAAATGTTTTCTACTTTAGACTTTAATATAATAATATTGAATTACAAAATAAAAAAAAAATATTTCAATTTGCATGACATGCCCATACAAATCAGACCGTACTTTATTTTAAATGGGCTACTCATAAAAAAAAAACTTATAAATTTTATGGAATATTTTAATTAATTAAGCTTATGTTATTATTTTTTCTACCAAAACATATATTAAAAATATATCTATAATTATTTAATTAATTTAAAAATTAAAAACTATTCCAAACTGAATTCGTATTAAAACTTAATTTGATTGGTTGTTACGGTGTGAAATTGATTCCATGGTTGTGAAAATAAATTCCTTTCTTAAATTGGTGGCATCGTTTAAATTTATATGTAAGTAACATGCTGTTAATGTAAATATAATGAATTGTTTAACATTAAAATTTTAAATAAATGTATTTAATTATGGTTTTTGTTCATTTATATCATCAAAACAATGAAAATATTAAACGAAATATTTTGAAATTTTGCAACAATGAACAAAAATCTCCCGTTTTGAATTTACATACTTGACAACGTTGCATCGAAAATGTCCCATATTTCAAATTGTCAATCAAAACAAAAAACAACTAAAACAACATAACCTAGAAAACTTAAATTTATTATAAACAAACAAGGTAAACATGATTGAAGTTGCCGTTTAAAATATCCTTTTAATTCGTGAATGTTTTTGGCGGTATCTAAATCTTCGTGTTACTTTTTAATGCATTTTTCTACTAATTAATTATTTTACAGTTATAGTCTAGTGGGAAAAATTATTTCTTTAACTGTTATGTATTCCAATTATAAAAATGACAACATTTTTTGAATATTAGTACTCATTATTCAAATTATTATTTTAAAAAAGCGATTATTTAGAATACAATATAATATAATAGATCCACTACATGCCTTTCTATTGCAATCGGTCGTTGTCACCTCTGTACATTGAGTTTAAATTAATGGTCATATTGCAAACTGGTGTTTTAACACTGTACAATATTAACACAGTTAACTGTCTTCAGACACTTAATTTTCCAATGAATGTGCTGCTGATGAAGTATTATCATTTGTTTGTCATTTGGAATTGTATGTATATTATATCTCGGTGACGAATGAAGTGGTCGAGTATCATCAAGATTACTCAATACATCTTTACTCCCACGTAAAATGTCACTGGTAACTTGTTCATGATATATGTTAGTAATGTTGTGTGATCGATGTTTAAAAGGTGATTTTAATAAGGCATTTGCCGACTACTTGAACAAACATAGTTGAAAACATCTCAGCTTGTAACTAGGTAACTAGGTGAACTAGTTTACAATATAACTCGTTAATTATGATTAATTCTATTTTTTTCAATTGGCAAATTACGTGTTATAGGAATTTGAGTTTAATTTTAGTTTATGCACATTTGAAACACACATTTTGATTCAGATGATAATAAATAAGTGCACATTCTAATGCCTATTCTACAATGAAATGGTATACGAGAATATGACAATACCATATTTTGCTTCTAAAATTCACCACAAAAATTAATTAATTGATATCAACATAGAAAATTGCAGATTCAAAATTGCAATATTAATAAACAATTAGGTACTTATTTTCCAGAAATATTTTATTTATATATTTTATTAAAAATTGACATTAAAATTTGTACATTTCAACTTAATATTTGTAGAATAATACAAAAACTGGTAAATCAATGTCACTTTCATTCGAAATTTTATTCATGAATTATATTAAAATTGTAACAAGAAATAAATAAAATAAACAAACGATAGATAAAAAATTCTTAACTTATTTAACAGTCATTATGATACACATGATATTTAAATAAAAATAATGTCCTTAATTGAACATATATTTAACATTTGATATTATATTTATTCGGTTCTTTGATCCAAATTTTTTTGATTTCCTAGAAAGGGAAAACATTCCTTGCTTGTGTAATCTGAAAATAGATAAATTGTTTATAATTATTCTCATAAAAATGAAAGCACTAAAAATTTACAATTATCCATTTTATTAATTCCTTTTTTAGAACATTCAATGAATTCCTAAACTTAATGTTGCCGAATTTCATTTTCAAAACTGGATGAAAAATTATTAACAAGAGAATTCATTCTTTCATTCATAAATCCTTTATTATATAAAACTTACAAATATTATACAAACATTGCATTTTGTGAACAATAATTAGTTTCTAATTGACATCGCAACATGTCCATGATTCTTAATGTACATATTTTTAAAATTTCAATGTTCCATGAGTGGAAATGTATACCATTGGATGGTAGTAATTGAATTGAGAATTATTACTGGAAAAAAGCATTATAAAACCAGTCTCTAATGACATTAGGCAGTTGGAAGTAGTATAGAAACAGGGAGGTTTAACAGGAAACTAAACCATAGCACATCACTATGACCTCGGAGACTCGACCAAGGTCGACCAGTTATGATGTCAATAGAGCAGACCACCGGAGAAAAATGTCGAAACGCTATCGATCCATAGGTGACACTTGTGATGTTACCATAATGACACAAACTTTATTAAATGGATCCGTTTAGATCATCAATGCTGATGTTTGTCTATATGCAAGTGTAAAATTAAATGCATGCAAGTGCACGTGTATTCTAGGGGGATGGATTATCGGGAAATAGAGTGAGAGTGCTTTTAATGTAGATTATATAGATGTTGTGATTAAGACAAACGTAGGATCGATAGAAGTAGACTTGTGCAACATGACTATTACGAACAAGAGAATTAGAAAATTGAATTCAAAGGAGAAAATTTGTGATAACTGAAAATGTTACTCAAAATAAAATATAATTAAAAGCAAATATAAAAACATAAACAATGTTTTGCCCGAACAATTTACGAAGTGAAATTTTTAACTTCAAATATTTAACCGTAACGCAGACACATTGACAGCACGTAGTATGTTGGTTGCTGATTCCAAAACTTACAAATAAGAGGTTAGGTTCTCCAATACTGAGGATTTATGAACCACTCTATTGAAACATTGAAATAAACTAAATAATTATTATTTAGCCTATACTTTCCAGTTGGTAAACTTCTGTTATAATTACTTAAGTTTACTAATAAGTTCACTATTATTATGTCATTGTATATATTATAACAAGCAAAAACAGAATAATTAAAGCATGTTTTATATATAGAGCGTTAAAATTCACTAAATAAAGCCACCAGTTTTTTAGCTTTTATAAATTGGTGTTTGCAGATTTAATATGTAAAAATAAAATTCATCGAAAGAACTAAACTGTTATTCGTTCGCCTAGGCTGATGCATCAATGGATGCTATTGTTATTTTAAACACGCTGAATTTATGTTGGTTTTTAAAATTGTGACATTTTATATGAAATATTAAGTGATTTTATGGAGATAAAAACTGATCGCTTGATACAATATTACTACTGTAGGTGGGTTTGTTAGGATTTCAAAAATTATCAAATTTTAATATTTTTTTATTAATTTTCAATAACCCAGCAATATCTGTATATTAACATTTAAACTACCCAAATTTTCCAGATCGTATTTTAAATTATTATGGAAAAAATAAATACTCTTATGTAGTTAAATTTGTATGGCAGTCCCTGAAGAGAGATTCCAGTTTATGAATAATTAATCAGAACTTATAACTAAATCATTAAAAAATTAGTTTCTAAACTTATACAGAATTTCAGCATCATTTTATAAATAACTCCATATATATTTTTCTAAATAATTAAATTACATACTGCATCATTTTATAATGAAACATACTCGGGAATTAGTCACTTTATAAAGATTTTGTATTCATTCAATTAATTTCTTTTTACACTATTTATGTAAAGATGAAGATGGTACTGACAGTATGCCAAAGTTGATTGCAACTGGGCGCGTCCACATGATGTGGATAGTGGAACTGCATAATTTTAATCATGGTGTTACTCTATCTGCGTTTGCAGTCTTACCGTGAGCGCGTTCGGATGATGTTGTAGTCTAGCTTGATAATTACCAAACTCAGCGATCTCTTGTCTCACAGTATTCATTCGTAGGTCTCTATGCATTACCACGTTCGAAACGCATTTTAGTGCATCTGCTATCATTCTTAATGCCTTATTTTGAAATAACTGTATAGTATATCGATATTTGATGGGCTTGTGATACCCCACAGTTGAATATCGTATAGTTACTTAAGTATCACTTTGTACATTAATAGTTTGCTTTCTACTACTTTCCATACTATGTAATTTAAGGTTTAACTGTTTTATTTTTGTTTCGATATGCTTTACGATATGCATACCTAAATATTTAGCCCCATCAGCCTGAGGATGACCTCGTTATTGAATATCACAGTTGGACATGTATCTCTTCTTTGTGAAACGTGTGTTGACTTTTTCTCGTTGACCCTTAGTCATCATTTCTTCAGCGATTTTACAATATGACTTAAATTTTCCTGATTCTAGATAGTATGGCAGTATCGTCAGCAAAGGTAGATGTTTAAGTTTGTAAAATAAACATAGTATGCCCCTATCAAATGTGTGACTAATGTCCAAACATGCAACCGAATAATATTTCTTTTCTTCTAATGCCAGTGGGATTGTGTTTGTTACAAGATACTCTTTTTCTATTGATTCTGATGATTTGGTATGAATTATTTTTTTTGTTTCGAACTCTTTACAGAGTGGATAGATACCTTTAATATTCAAAACTCAAAATAACGTTTTATTTGCTCATAACGATAGATGACATGGATATGAATGCAGGAATTTGTGAACATTTTATTTAAAAGTAGTACGCGACAAAAAACGTGCCTCGAAATCTAATCATGTAACCAAACGTAAATTCAACAGAATGCGAGTGTAATAATCAAGGTAGTAGTGTATTAAGTGGAAATACCCGAACATTGGGCATAATGCTGGCAATCTCAACAGAACAATTGTCATAATAATATCAATACAAGAGTACACATATTTTTTATTATGACGCGTTTTTGGCGACACACAAGATGTGATCATTTCATAGTAGTTTTGAATTGATATGCGTATCGAGAGAATTCAGACCCGAAGAATTGAGCAGTAAATTACCATCGAATTGTATAGTTGGATCCGGTGTATTTGACTTATGCGACAAAAGGCACAACTGCGTCTTATTCGCATTGAAAATTACAAGATTTCTCAGTCCCCAATCCGAAATGAAATTCAAATCACCATTAAGAGAATGTCCATATCAGCGCGCAGCGACCTGACCATGAACCCGGATGGACTTTTGTCGAAATAGTAAGAATGATACAAAGTGCTATCATTAGCGTATCTGTGTATTAATGATCATGGATAATTTTTTTGAATATGATCTCGAAGATTTTTCCCAAGACCTAAGTAATGGGTATAGTTCTGTAATTGAAAAGAATCAGATTTAGTACATTTTAGGAATAGGAATAGGAATAGGCTGGACGTTTGCCATTTTCCATACAAATGGAAAATGATCTTATTGTAGGGAAGCTATTTATATGTAGTGATATGGTGAGAGAGAAAAGATGCAGACGTACTTGAAATTCATAATCCTTAAAACCCTAGTAGAATACGTAATTAATGAAAAAATAACACAAATTAGACATGGAACGTGATTTGTAATAAAAAAATATTTGCAACTTTTATCAGAAATAGAAAGAAACGTGTAAATGAATATATCGAAAATGCATAAGTTTCTGCTGAATAATGGGTTACGCATTTCCAAAATTGATTTACCAACACAGAAGATTATATATATATATAGTATGTCCGAGACATACTATTCACAGAGTTCAAGATAGGATAAAAACTAGACGTAGCGGGTACTTAAACGAAACAGTTTTTTCTTTATTCAAAACTCAAAAAAACCAGGAAAATAAGATTATGATATATTTACAATCAAATATGCAGCACTATTAATATATCTTAATATTTACAACTTTATTAGTTTTTGAAATATGTTAAGCTTGTTTATAAATGCTGATCAGAACACAATTTCAAGGCGAACATTTATGTGAAACTCTCGAATACACATGTGAAATAGTTTCTAATTCCTCAGATCTTCTAGAAAATTTGGTAATATTGAATAGTGTAATATAATAGTTGCAATGATTGTAAAATCAAAAATTTAACAGGCTCCGGCTGCTCTGCTGCATCTTTGAACACATACAATCTTAATAATTTTTCTCGAAAATATTTCGTAGACCTTATACGGATTTTGCTTTTTTTTATTAGACCATGTATGCTTTTTTCTATTCAAATGTGTCTTTAATAAAATTTGTCACGATTCTAGATATCACTAATTACGTTCACCATATTATAACTTTATCCTACATATATTGTATATCATGCATAATAATTACTGTTCCAATTTTTTACATTAAAATTCTGGTTAATTATTTGACTGCAGTTTGTACAGTTCATTTCTCTGGTATATTGACTATTTATTCCATTATTTATGGCATATATTTTCTTTTTTAGCCTCTTTTTAACAAAGTTTGTCGCTTAACGGTATAAATCTTCCATATCACTAGCTAGTTGTGCATCAGTGACGGTTGCTAATTTCATTCATATATATATATAGATCTATCAAGTGTATCTTTGTTAACAATCGTGGCACTAGAAAATCTATATCTGATAATTTTACTAATAACATTAATTCGGTTAGCATAGTGGTTTGAATCCCATTGTAAGCAAAATTTAACTTGGGTTGACATATACTACCTCATAGTAGAATGAATAATCTCGTATAAAGGGCAAAAAAAAAAACGGATGAATTTTCTTTCATGATATCACTGCATAGCGTTTCTAATCATCTTTTTCTAGAGAATGCTTGAAGTTCCTATCATGCATTTAGTAATTAGTATTAGACCAGGAATAATAATATTGCTACAGGGGATATTTTTCAGATTTGTAATTTGTTTGCTGATTTTTTTGAAAGTCTATATCTTGACGATTCTACTGTAGTTAGTCAATATATCTGCATTCATAATAGTCAGATTGATATTGGAATTTTACATCTTTCTAAAGAACATATACTTAAAGCCATGTCTACTATTAGTATAAATCTAGTTAAATCTGTTGTGCCACAGGTTAGCCATTTATAGGTCCTCTTTTATTTTGGTTATTTATAAACGATTTTGTTCATTTATTTAAAAAATGTAAATGTTTGTTATATGCAGACTACTTGAAATTGTATTATTCTATTCTGAATTTATCTGATGCTCATGAAATTCAGAAAGAACTAATTCTTTTACAAAATTGGTGTTTGGAAAACCGTTTATTTTTAAACATATCTAAGTGCAATGCAATGTCGTACTACAGGAAAAACTCTCCTATTTTGTTCGATTATAATATAAATAATCATAAGTTATTAAGGCTTTTTGAGATTCGGGATTTGGGTGTGTTATTAAAGTTACATTTAATTCTCACATATGAGTTTTATAATATCAAAGTATTATTCTATGTTAGGTTTTGTTATGCTTTAAAAAGTATTTCTTTTGCAAGATCAATACTTGAATATGCAAGTGTGCTATGGACTCCATCATACACTATTTATAGTACTCGTATTGAGTCTATTCAAAAAAAAATCCGTATTATTTGCCTTAAGAAATTTAATGTGGAGTCACAATTATTTGCTTCCTTCCTATGAGGACAGATGCAAATTATTAGACACTGAAACCTTACAATAAAGACGACGTAATGTATGTTCATGTTTTGTGTTTGATATGTTAAATAATAGAATTGATTGTGAACTATTATGTCTGCTTAACTTTAATTGAAGACTCAGATATTACGAGTTTTTTAGAATTGATTTTCATAGAACCAATTATGGTGCAAATGACCCTGTTAACAATATGTGTTGCTTTGATTTCAATGTCTCTAGGCAAGTTTTTCGGGTTGATATACTAGAATATTATTTTTGGTTCTAGAAAATATTTTATTGCAGAACTGTCAAATATACGAAAATGTGACTTGTCCATATTTGCACATTTGAAGTGTGTAGGCACACTAAATACATTGAATACAATACTTTAAGCTATTTGAGTGATCACATATTATGCAATTTAAATCTTAGCAAATTCGTCATCAATTTCAACTGTAAGTTAATTCACCAGTGTCCTTTTTTTCATTGTAACATTGTTTTACTGTTCATAGTTGTATTTGAAAATTTTCCCTTATTCATAATTTCGATTTGTTTACTTTTAATTTCTTCGGCTCATAAATCATTATTTTTTTTCTGTCGATTTTTTATTTGGCATAAACGTCAAAATTGTGACTTTTGATGTTTGAAAGCAATGGAAATGATTCAAAAGTAATGGAATTGATTCAAAAGCAAGGAAATTGAATATGAACTGAAACCTAAACGCGTGGAAATGAAACAACTACAAGGGTTTTCTACCGACTACAATTCATGCATCTTAGTCGAGCATTGAAGGAAAAATAGACGCGATTTGAGCAGAGAAACGATAAAACATTTTTCAGTATAACAATGTATACTCGCTGTATTCACCATACATTCCGATTATATCTCGATTCTATCGATGACAATGGTCTGGTTGAGTTGCAGTTAATATGAAGATACCAAAAAGTGACTTGATTCGTGGATAATCTCAATGAACTTTTTGCTCCTTTTCTGTAGCGTATAAGTTTCATAATTCTTATATTAGTACTGAAGTAACATATTTCGATTCAAACGAAGATAGATTCACTAAATATACATTATGGATATCAGTTCTTCTGACATTCATATACTTTAACTTACTTAATTGGATTAGCATCAGCAGTTATAAAATGGGAAACTGTTAGGGGATTTAAATGTGTTGGATATATTTAAATCTACTAACATCTATTTGAAATATTAAATAAACTATTTTAAGCAATTCGGCTGTTCATGAATAAATAATCCGATAATGCAATAGTATGCTTTAAGTGGTGACATAAATTATATGTTTAATGATTGTATCTTTTGTGTGGAATGCGGTAGCAACTGAATTACTTTAATTTTTCTTGTATGATTAACAATCATACAATCATTTAACAATATCTATAAAATGGTTAATCATTTAGTAAATAGTGGTAATTACAGCCAACCCAAAGAATGGCAGCAATGAAATCAGGTAATGCGATTTTCTTAAGTTGATCATTTAAATTTTTTCGCTGGAAAACAAGCTTTGTAAGCACAAATCTATCTTCAGCAATCATTAATGTTATAAAGATTATAGGCGATCCTAGTTCGGCTGATCTGAGTATTCCTATTTGTCGTTTACCTTTAGTTGCTTACAACTTCATTTGATTATTTTGAACTATTTCGAAACCTGTTTAATTAACATTAAAAATATTATCATGTGAAAATGATGTGCCTGTAAACTTCTGGAAACTTAATTCCTTAGAATGACTAGTCGTGAAAATGTAAAGCCAAACGTTTCATGTCTTTTGTATATAGCTAAATTTCTAGCTACATATCGTAAGAAAGGAAAGTCGATACAACATAGCCGAGGCACTTTAAACGTTTTTGCAGGTTTTAAATAACCCATAGTCTTGTCGCGAATAGCTTCAAATGCTTTCTTCATGTTAATTGCAATCCACTTGTCTCATTTCTTGCGTATTGCAAGCATTCTGTCAAAAAAATACTTATGACTTATACGCAGTTATGATAATTTCAAAAGGAAATCATATTTCAATAATTATATTTTAAACCCAATCAAACAAACTTTAAATTATTAGCGTCATTTCTGACACGACTGTAAAGATATGTTCCTCTAGTAGTTTAACATACATAACAAAAATTAGAAAACGAATTACATTTTTTTTATCGATTTATGAACGTTAATTTCAAGTAATATGGAATATTCCAACCTCTTTACAAACTCTTCTATTCCATATTATTCGAATATAACTCTTCATATTCCTTATATCAAATTTAACTAACGTTTAAAACTATTTTACCAAACTTTAACTTATATTATTTGTTGAAACGTAATCGGTGACTACGGCAAGCCTCTACGAAACTGTGTTAGGATAATTACAAACATTGATCTTGACAATTCATCTAAGTGATGTTAAGGTGGATTTGCATACTCGTCTCAAGTTGCAATTCACAACATTGACAGCCAATCAGAATCAAAATTACTAGTCGCAAAGTATCTGACATTTATAACAGTTCAGTAAAGATTTGAACCAGTTTTCATCATTGTGAACAAAAATTGTCTCAGTAAAATGTTTATAAATAACATATTTTTGGTTTTTTTTTAGATTTATAAATTATATTTACTAAAAGGTTCTTCATTTTATTATATTATTATATAAGTCGGGTAATATGGAATACATACATTTTAAACTCGCATAACTTGGTTAAAATATCAAGTTTTATTGTTAATAAAAGAAGATTAGATATGACGAATCCTTTTCATTCTTTTAGCCAAGTATTACATCGTAATGTTTAGAAATACTTTTTTATTGATTTTTTCATTTAAAAGTGCAACTTTTCAGGATTTGCAAAATTGGAGTGTTATATGGAATATTCCAAATTAACCAATTTGATTGCTAATATGGAATATTCCATATTACCCACTAACATAAAGTACTTACATTTTTTAATTAAGAACAATAAATACATAATGTTTATATACATATATTCATATTTACATAATTACAGTGTCAATAAAAAATTTTATTACAAAATTGGCACATATTTGAAAACATCTGGTTACTGTTATTTATTTTAGCACATGTGACATGTACCCACATTTCACACTGTATACATTGCACGCAATTCTTTATGTTGTTTGCCGCGTCACATACTATGCAAGATGAATCATGAGGTGGATATTCGTCTTCGGCTTCATCTGATGTTGCATAAGTTATTTCATCACTTAGTGAAGAATTACTAGTAGATAAATCTATTTTTCTCGGCTTCATAGTTATAATGTTTACATTTTCTTTTACATTTTTATTTACTTTTCTGCATCGCTTACCTTTGTTTTTATTAATTTCTTGATCATTAATCTTTGCTTCCAAATTTTTTTTGTATGGTGTTGAAGTCAATATTGTAGCCTGTGTGGTTTTTCTTCCCCTATTTGACTTCTGTTCCATTAGTTTTGGAGGCGGTGCTATTTCCCATGGTGAACATTTATAACTACAACCTGGTATTGAATCCGTCTTATTGATTTTTTTTGAAGTAACGTAGGTTGAGTCAAGAGGATTATCTTCTGGAGGATTATCTTCTGAATTAGTGGCTTCATTATTTATATGTGATAAGTCTTCTATAGACTTCGTTACTTGATTTAGTGAATTACTAATAACGTTACCACCAATAAAGTCAGATTCATTAAATTTGTATTTATCAAATGGATAAATTCTAGTGCACTTAAAGCATTAGCAGCTGTTTGCACTTTTAAATATGCTTTTGCAAATAACTCGGCGAGATCATATATGGTTACCTTTCTTCCTTGCTCACGAATAAATAATCTTATCATTTCACTATAATACATTTTCAATGGTGACATAAAAGATCTGTCTAACGGTTGCATCTTGTGTGTAGAATGTGATGGCAAAGATAGCATCGTTATATAGTTTTGCTTTGCTAATTGTATTACATCTATATTTCTGGTGTGACTATAATGTCCATCCAAAATCAACAGTACAAGCTTATCATTTGACGGCTTGACTAAATCAATGAAATGCTTGAACCATTTAGTAAATAAAGGTAATTGAATCCAACCCAAAGGATGATAGGCAGCTATTGAACCAGGTGGTGCGTTTTTCATTAGTTGCACATTTTCATTTGGAAAAACAAACAATGGCGGAATAAATCTTCCAGCAGTTATCAGCGATCCTCTTTCAGCTGACGTCAGAATTCCAATTTGTCGTTTTCCTTTTGTAGCTATTATTTTTGGTTGTGTACTCTGCACTATTGAGAAGCCTGTTTCATCAACATTGAATATATTATCAGGTGTAAAATTATTATCATGACAACATTTTTCTAGCAATTGGAAAAAATGATCAACGTTTTCTTTAGTAAATCCTTTGGCACGTGCAAAAGATGTACCTGAGGGTTTACGGAAACTTAGTTCTGTTGAATGACGGGACATGAAACTTTTCAGCCAATCTTTTCCGGCACTTTCATTAATTGTAGAAAAATTACTCGGTATATTGCTTTTAATTGCTAACTGAAATGCTAACGATTTAATATCTGTTGATGTTAATCCAAAATATCTCGATTCCATTTCTTTAATATATTGCACAAGCTCTAGTTCCATGTTTTTCGAAAATACTGGCTTTCGACCTAATTTTGTATCAGCAGCTTGCTGAACATCGTGTACTTTACTCAACGAAAGTCGATACAGTGTAGTACGTGGAACATTAAACATGTTAGCAGCTTTCAAGTAACCCATAGATTTATCTCGAATATCATATCAGTTTTATTCCATTCCTTTCGTTTTTTTTGCGGTTTACACATTCTATCAAATGCATATATTACAATTGTTAAAGAATTGCATTAAGTAGGTGAAAAAACCATAAATCAAGTCGTATCTCGACCATTAAATTATCATCTGAAACATCATATGCAACACATAAGTTTGACATTTAATGGGCAATATAAAAGTTAATGTCGGGTATTATGGAATATTTCGTATTTCCGCCAATTCAAGTATTCCATATTATACGCAATTAACTTTCTCGACTGATTTATGTTTTTTTTTATTTCTAGACATTAAAGATAATTTATAAACATATTTTCTATTAACTCAGTATATTAAATATAACTATAAATACTGGTTACATTATTCTGATTACCATAAGTTGACCAAAATTAAATATCAAAATGATGACAAAAACAATCACCGCTGAAACTTTTAACGTTTATATTTATTATTGTCAAAATGTTCGTTCTACTTCGAGATGACTTACGTTATATAGTATTACCATTGCAAATACATATTTACAATTTTTGATCAATCATGGCGCGGTATTAGTTTAGGAGAACTTATGGTATTCCATATTACCCAAGTATTCCATATAACCCGACTTTATCTATATTAAAATATATAGTATAATTAACTTTATACTATATATATTTTTATTTTTTGGTGAATAATTTTCACTTTCAGCTAAATATTCTCAAATATAAAGAAAAGAAAATCTAAGGTTATAAAATTGTTAATATTTTTGACAGTCTCAAATGAAGCCATGGAAATCATACTCGGTTAATAGAACAGTTTTCTATGTGGTGACTTGCAACTTATGACGATTATGGAAATTCAACTTTTAAGTCGCATACGAGTGTGGATTGCAATGGCTTTGGGGAAATGGACTAATTGGCTGAAGTCTCGAATACCATTTCCACCACTCCGCGAACGAGGTCAAAAGTATACATTTTATATCAATTTTCTTTTAGTATTCAAAACTTGTCACATTGTACCGGTAAGCAAGTTTCTAAAAAATGCAAACGACGTACTGTTATTAAAATAATTAATCATTAAATTAAAGTAAAAACCATTAATTTCTGAGTACGTACGTGTGTGCCAATAACATTTAAATATAAATAGAAAAAAAGTTAATAAATGAGTTAATTATGCATTACAAATATTTTATTTACCATTTATAATTAATTTAAAAATCTCACCTTTATTATTTGTAGTAAAATTCACCACCGTAGCTATATACAGAGTAGTCTAAAATTAGTTAATTAATGTTTATTAAATAAATTCGTATTATTAATTTTGTTTCTTGTCTTTTTTTATGTTTTTCATTTGTTTTTCTTATTTTACTGAATATGCTATGGGCACACACGTAATATAAATTCTAATTTATTAACATAAATATGTAGATAATGTACCAAATTTTAGCTGACAGAAGAAAAAATGAAATTCGAGACAAATACAAAAGAAATTCGAACAACTTACCCCCATAACTTTTTGGATACATCATAGATAAATCATCAAATTTTGGTTTTTTCAATCCTTGGTCTGCAATAGGACAACCGGATAGAGATCTATGTGTTAAAAATGTGCCATTAATATGACCTGTGCCATCACAACAAGGTGTCGGACAATTTACACCATCAAACTTCATTGCATTCGATGCTGAAATGACTGCTTTATGTTGTTCAATTATACCACCGTTATCAAGAACTCTAAGTTTATTTCGATTTGCTATAGGACAACCAGAGGCGCTATTGGAAAATAATAGAAATTTGTTAATTCATAACATGTTCATATAAATACATTTTATTATCATATTTAATAATTAAATATATTATATTATAAGAATTAAATATTTTATTAACTCCTTTAAATTCAATTCAAAAACTATTTTTTATATGAATACACGTACTTAGAATGAGCAGTATTAGTTTTCGGAGCGGTCTAATTGTACCTAAAAATGTTAATGCCTGTCCAACTTGTATTCTGTGAATTCTCTAAATACCCGCATCTGAATATATTCTGAAATTACTGTTGAATCTGAATTCGTTCTCTGGTCTTCTGGAACCAGGCGTCGACGACGTTATTCTTATTGGCTAAATATCATTAGGATCATCATTACTTCAGTCTCAGCATATGTCTACTTTTTACAGTTTGCTTATTCACATACCTCTTATCCCTGCTCCTGTCTTAACCCGCTTCTCATTCTATAGTATTTCTAACTAATCGATGATCGATTGGTATCGCAATATACATATACGCATCTCAATTAATCAATCATACATGTTACCCTAGAATATTATTAATCAATTACATGTTACCCTAGAATATTGCTTGGCACATTTCAGTTTCTGTAGATTCAAAATATTTTTATTAATTAGAAGAGTTTCACTATCAGCGTACTATCAAGACAATAACCGGAAGGCGTTATTGGAGAAACCATGTTGAAAAAATACCATATAATAGAATCGCAAATATTGCAATAAAACAACACCCTGGTGAAACACGGTCTATAAGAAGTCCTACGAATAGAAGGCGATAATAAAACAACCATATTCAAAATTTTCAAGTTTTCCTCTTGCGTAAAATATTAGGCATTAAATCAGATGTTTTGAGTTGCAACCTTAAGTTCACCGCGACGAGGACGCTATATGTAGGGATTGATAAGGACAAACTTTATGTATTCTAATTTCCATTACTATGTATGTTTACAGTAGTTGGATACTTTTATAAATTACGGTAAAAGCCTTTAGCGGCTTTTAGCAATTCCTGCATATTTTTCTTTTACAATGCCGATTTCGTTTCTCATTTTGAGTATTTGTGTTCTATTACGTTATAATTTGCATTTAAGCTTCCACATACTTTTAATTTTGCTATGAAACCAATATTATAATCATTAATGTATTTTAATTATTCTCATGTTTGACGTTATTCTTGTTCTGTAAGCTTTGTTGAATTAACGTTACCTTTGTAATAATATTTTAAAATAAAACAATAACCCAAATACGTTAATTCCAACAACATGCCAATTTATTACACTTTCTGCTGCAGTTTGGGCTAATTACCAAACATTTTCTAGTTACTAAGTCACAAAAAGTTAATATTGATATTAGTCTTAAATAACCATGGTTACTCAACGATATATTTTGTACTGTTAAATGCCTATTAGAAAAGTTACAAGATATTTTAAATACCATTGTACTATCGAATTTAGGATTATGGTTTTAATGTAGGTGAAATTAACTGAAAAATTTTATATTTTAAGCGTACCTTCGGTGGGACAAAAATTTTCCTGTTGAATGACCCGAACCATCACATCCTGGCACTGGACATCTAAAACAAGTGTAAAATAATACCATAAAGCATTTTAAATATGTGGATTACCTTAGTGGTTCCGAATCTTGTCCATCTCTAGGTTTACTTTTAGGTTTATTTGCTCTTGGACATCCAGACAAGCTACGATGAGACGAATAATTACCCGTTACATGACCAGAGCCATCACAACCGGGTGTTGGACACTTAAGTTCTTGCGAATGGGATTGTAAATGTGATCTATCATTTCTCGTACATAGCAAAAGACTGATAAAGAAAAGAAAAATACTATGTATTAACAAATTATAAAATTTTTTGTGAAACAATGATGATATTCAGCTTTCAAAAATGGAACCGATTTAGAACCAGAAATAAAGGATACAAATAATTGATGATAATAATAATAGTATCAATTATTTGTATCCTTTATTTATACAAATAATTGATGATAATAATAATAGTAATTCCAGAAAATGGTCTGCACTGACAGCAGACCATTTGCAAAGTTGATTGCAACTGGACGCGTTCCACAGGTTGCGGATAGTGGAATGGCTTCCATATGTGGTATATGGGGGTTACCCGAAAGGGCGCGGACAATCAAC
>JANSTX010018374.1:0-16673 GCA_027564355.1 Penthetria funebris
ACCGTTCATGTTCCCTTTCTTTACTAAAACGGTTCCAGTATTCCTTTCTAATTTGTGTTATTTTTGCATTTACTTTGACAATTAACTTGAATGTCATTATCACTATGATCTGAAATTTCAAATGCATCATCGTAGAATTAGTGCACTAAAAGAATTTAATTTATTACAGAACATTAACTAATTAGAAATGAAGTTGATTGAAATAATGAAACTAAACTAAGAATTGTTATCTTCAATATAAGTGGGCAACTTTTAAATGCGTAATTGAGCGTCAAACACTATACATTCATCAACAATATAACAAAAATTCATACTTTCATTTAATGTTGATGCACAATTCTATGATAAGTACTATTTATATTATAAAATAAGATCCATATTAACTAACTTACTTTTAAATTTGTAATAATCTGTCTGTATGTAACGATATCGTTTCGTAATATTCATCACTTTCACTTTTTGAATTTCATTCAAATCCTAAGTTTTGTACAAAAATATATTTATAATTGTTTAATTATCAGTTAACTTTTTATCACCTCTATCTATTCAATGCCATCGATTGATCAATTAATAAACCACTATACATTGGACTAACAAATGATTTTTGAGTTGTTGCTAAACGTTCACATTTTGGTGTTCAAATATCTAATGTTATCCATGTTTGAGATAATAACCATAATAACCAAACTCATGAAATTTCTGCAAAATCATATAAAAGAAACACTTTTGGATTGTACTTTTAAAAATATTCAATGTTTATATTAGATTTGACAAATGTCAACAAAAAAAAAAAAATAAATGAATGCGCATACATATATTGACATTCGTTAGAAATTATAGTATATTTATCGGCGAATAGAGTTCGTTTCATTATTTATAAATTGGCCACTTTTAAAAGTAAATAATAAAAGTGGCCCATTTATAAATAATGAAACGGACTCTATTCGCCTAAAAACATACAATTTATTTATGAAATAGACTGCACATTTATTTCTCAGCTTTTTCTTTTTGACATTTGACAAATGTAAATAAACAGTGATTGATTTTGATAGTATAATGTTGTTTTAAATTTATTTTTTGTTTGTTTTATTATTTTCTTGTGATTTTGATCGTTATTAAATACGGTGGGAGTGGGTGACAAATCGTGGTAGATGGGTGTGCTAAGAAAAGCATTTATTTTTTCAATTATAATCACATATTTATTAATATAATCATAATTATCCAGTTGTACATTTGAATATTTCAGTAGAGTGGTGCATAAATCCCCAGCTACCTAGTTTGTTGTTGAGTTGTATTTTCAACCAGTCGACAAATACGACATTAGCACCTACTTTTTAGCCTTGATCACACACCATTAATGACATGAAGGAAAATATTGGTTAAGTAAACTCGATGATATTCGGCCACTCCATTCATCACCTATATTTACCTATTTCTTTGATACAATTATTATCACCATTTATCGATTCATAATAACACTTATAATTATACTTATATTCAAATCAGGAACGAAATTTTGAATTTCACCTACTGGTCGCCTCAGTTTATGAACGATCTATTTCCAATTTACGCCCCGTAAGTGCCAGTCGTTGAATTACAGTTTTTTTACAACTTAAAACTTTACAGACATCACATTCGCTTTTTGTTTTATCGTTTGTTGTCATAACTAAATTATATTATAATAAAATTGGCTAGTAAAAATAAAATAGTTAATGAAAAAGTATCATAATTGTGATAAATAATGATGAACACTAAATCAAATATAGATATTCCACAATTAGTTCGGAATATATATTGCTGACATATATGTAATATATGTTTGATAAGCGAGATGTCTTGATAGTATATAAAATAGTATTTTTATATAGTATACTCTATTATTTCTGTACATATTACGACATTATGTAAACTGTTTGTTAGTGGCGACTCGTGACTGATCAACTACGTTTGGCAGCTGTTGATCAATATTTCAAAATTCATAGGAGTATTTTTATAATATTTGCAAAATTGTCGAGTTGTTAGTGGCACCACGAAAAGGTGATGGAAATCGGAAGTGAAAGTTCAATATTTTATTTGTCACTCCCATTTTACCAGTGTGTGGTATAATAATCATAGTTATACTACTAAATCAAAGTAGTTTTAGTTAAATTATATATTTTTGTCTTAAATTGCCAATGCAAATGTGGTTATTACAATTTAATAAAATGATACAACACTCTAAGAACTTCTTTAAATTCGACAAAATTATTTTTCATTTTTCTATTATTTTTCCCAAAAAAAAACCGTTATAGTTAAGAGAAAATTTAATTTCATTAATTTTATGGAGAATATTAAAAATAGTATTAAATCTTTAACGTTCACAAAGTTATGAATGCTTGGAAGTACCAAAATGAAAGACAACCCTGCCTATTATGTTTGCGATTATAACATTTGGAATAATATCATTGCGCCCGATTACATATACATTCGATTGTCAATTGAAATAGAAAATTCTCGCTGTCTGTAAGGGTGGCAAGAGTTTTTGGTCTTTTGGCTCGATGCTGTAATCAGCAATTTCAAAAAAGTCCTTTATACCATTGCTACTGAATTTCAATGTCAATTATATTGCAGACCTCTTATGGTATTCATCCTGATTTGAGATAATGGATTTCAAATTTTGTAATGGATGCAATGTGAGAGTGCTAACACTTTTTTTTATATATTTTATCAAGGTAATTGTTCTGCTGAAATTGCCAGCATTATGCCCAATATTTGGTATTTTCACTTAATACACGATTCGCTCGATTGTGATAACCATCTGTGGTCCTTGATTTAGTAAATAACAAATGTGCTTGCTTCACGTTTTATCTGTTTATAATTTACATCATTGTATATTCACGTAAATCTTTAAATTGTTAAAGTTATTAATAAATGTTGAAATGAATTGAATGGTGATAACATCAAACTAACTAAAACATGGTTAATAATTTAAAAAAATGAAAATTTACATAATAAATAATAAAAGAAAAAAAAATGATATTAACAGACAACAATAAATAGTTTAATAATTTAAAATAAAGGTAAAAATATAATACGTATATTATTAAGTAATTAATAAAATTAACAACAGCAACAAAAACAAATATATAAATATAAATATAAATAATATATAATTAATGACCTTTAATTAATAATAATAAATAATGAAAAATAATATAAAACTGATAAAGTAAAAAATAATACCAAGTATTGTATGAAATATAAATTCTGTTTCAATTATTTTATTGACATTAAAATTTTTAACATTAATATTATTTTTATTGTTATTATTATTAAAAATATCATCATCATTAATTCTTGTAAAAATATTCAAGTTATTTTTAATAGTATTTTGAGATTTTCTTATTTTAAAAAAATAATAATTATAATAACAATTTTTATTTGATAATTCAAAACTAGGCGCTTCATTTAATTTATTATTATAGTAATTTTTAATATTATTATTAATATTTAAAATAAATTTATTATCAATAATATTTTTAATAATATTCTTATTATTACTAGTAAAATGACGTCGATCAGTTGAATTACGTTTATTTATGTCTTTCCTAAAATAAATTAATTTTAAAAAAATAAAATTACACATATTTTTTAAAAAATTTTTTAAAATAAAATTTATAATAAATAAAATTAATTAATAAATGTTAATTTTTTTTAATAGTTGTTAAATAAATATATTATATAATTTATAAAGTAGCTATTTATTTATTAATTGTGTAAAATAAATAATAAATTAATAAAATAATTCATTTATAAAATAGAATATTATTTTTATAAAATGATAAAAAAAAATATTGGCAAAACAAAAAATAAATTAAATAATTTGATTAGTAAATTTTAAAAAAATAGAATAGCTGAGTTTCATAATTTTCTTTATTTTTTGTTTTCTACTTTTGTAATAACCTTACGATCTTACTAATTCGTAGAATAGAAGGTAGGCACTGGATGAAACTAAATAATTTTCACTGGTATCGTTTACACTGAAATTAATAAAAAAAAAAAAAACGTTATCAAAATGTTGTAATAGATGCAAATGGTGACGAATACGGAGTGGCCAACTATATCATCGAGGTGTTACTAAACTAATCTTTACCTACTACATGCGGTATCACACCGGTAACTCGGTCACTTTATATGTCAGTAAAGACGTGATATCGACACTAATAAACTGGTATTAATATCGTAATTGTTGACTAATTGCAAAAACAGATCAACAACATACAAAGGTAGCTGTGAATTTATGCACCACTCTACAGAAATATTCAAATGTAAAGAGTGTCCAAAAATTCACACAAAAAGTGTTAAAAACATATATATAATTGATTGAAATTGATTGTAGGTCCTGGAAATTTTTTAACGGATCACAACATTATATACAAATATTCATTAAAAGGAATTGCAAAATAGTTGATATATCGAACCTAGAATTTTCGCTTAAATTAATGAATGTTACTATTATATAACGTATTTTAATCAGTAAGGAGTAGAAATTATACATGGGAGGTACGCTAGGAATTTATCTGATCAAGTTAGCATTTTCATATATTTTTAATTATAATAACGGGCAAACGGACATACGGACAGGCGGACAGACGGACAGGTGGACAGATGGGCAGACGGACAAACGTACGTACGGGCGGACGGATGGACGGACAAGAGTGTTTTTTTTTTATTCTAAACACAACTGTGTATTTGATTTTCACGATTATTCCTACAAGACGATACATGAACGATCTCAAATACAATAGTTCTTAGAAACTTTGTTACCAGCGCCTAAAAATAGAGGTATATAATACTACAGAACAATATAATTATATATAATATAATTATATTGTTCTTTGATATTATAAACCCCAATTTGAATCTAAAAGGAGTAAAAAGTTTGTATGGGAGGTACTTGAAGGAGTACTAAAATTTGCACAACTTCGAACTATCGCTCACAAATTATAATAGATAAAATTGACACGTGCGCGATATACATGGGAGGTACTTCAAGGAGTAATCCATTATTATACACACAATTTCAATCTGAAAGGAGTATGTATTGGAGGTACTTGAAGGAGTACTCCAATTGTTCTCATCTTCGAACTTAGGCTCATAAATCAGAAAAAGTGACATATGTAAAATTTCATAGCGATACCTCTAAAAATTCTCAAGTTATCGAGCGCACTGACGGATATGCTTAAATCAACTTTTTTTCAATTATAAGCACTTCTGTGTAATTTTTTTTTCTGAGATATTTATTTCTTGGCGTTACATAAACGGAATCAAATACAATAGACCCTTGGAACTTTATTCCCAGGACCTAAAATTATATAATGTACCCACGGTCATCTAAAATCCTCAACATTTCTTCGGTAGTCACCTCTTTTGGTCGATTGGCGATGGGTATATTGATTTTATAATTGAGTACGACTATACAACAAAATGCTGTGAACCATTTATTGATCACTTTAATACATGGTACGGAACCCGAATAGCAATAGATCTGATAGATTTTTAGTACAAAACGAATTGCCATATGTAAATTAAATTTTACATAATATGTCATTTTGTAAAATGCCTGGTTCGAAAAATAATATCCTTGTGGGTGATAACGAGCATATGCTTTTACATTACAACCTTCATTATCAATCCGTCGTCGTATACTAAATGCAGATTACCGATTGCGTAATACATAGTGTCAGCAAATAATTATTATTATCCTCTGATTGGTATAAATAATATAATAGGATATCGGTTAAATGACCTCGACGGCTTTGCTGGCACTGTTTTGTCTTCTAAGGCGGATTGGATGTGGGCTTCATGACATAATCCATAAGACTTCAAAAAATTCATTGCATAATCGCGGCTAAATTTTAATCACCAAAATGGAAAATGACTCGTGCAGTAATTGAATAGTTTCTCGGGCTGTATTACATGTGGGTACCATGTTGTTAAAATCACATGTCATTCGACATTCATAACTTGCAATTTAGGTACAGAAAACTGAATTATCATGTCCCGATACCGAGCACCATTGCTGGACTCTCAACAACACTGACGCGCGAACAGGTTCGATGTTTTGTGTTGATCGAGTTGTATAAGAATGGCCAGAGTGTATAAGATTACTAATTGATCCACTATTTCCGAATTTGTTAATTAAACTCATTACAGTTGATGAATTTGAATAACTATTCCGATCACATTCTGTGGGAAAATTGCGAACTGTAGCTGCCAAAATTTTATTATTTTTAAGATAATGTAACATCGTAATACCGTTCTATCACCCCTTCATTCATCTAATAATCGTGTCCATCGCCTCTAGTACCGACAATATCCACAAACCCTCATTTGCCATTTTATTTGGCTATAAGATTCTTAATATGCGCCTCAGGCACCTATGGATGGTTTTGTGACATGCGATTAGATTTTTCGTACTTTCAAAGTCTAGCTATACAATATAGCACCGATAAACAATTTCACTTGCTGAACATACGCAATTTGAGCCTACGACAAATTTGTGTGGCGCCGTTAGTATACCAAATGTTGAAAGCTTTCTACCTCATCTATTATTGTATTATTCAGTTCAACATGGCGTACGATCGATAAACCAATCTTCATAAATTTCATCTTTGACTAACTATGGATTCAGTTGTTAATTACTTATATTTCATTTTGTGCCTCTGAGTTTCCGGTATAAAAATGGCACAGCACGTTGGTGGTTCGTCTCTTTATTTGGACAGATCAGCCAGTGTATTGAGGCAAATGCGCCATGTTCCAAATCGCAACCGTAAGCCAGACGACGTCTTCGTATTCATTGTTTCGATAGTGAGACTTACAGATCCACAGCTGCCTGGAGGAATTATCAACTTCAAGATCATATCAAATAATATTTAGAATCTAACAATAGTCAGATTTTGGTAAAATTCAGGTGATACAACCATATACCTAAGGCTGTTGATAAAGTTTGAACATTAATCTCAGATACAGTTTGCAGTTTTGCTAACGCCAGTACCCTGCATCATTTTTAATATTTCAATAAGAATTCAAGGGAAATTTCAATTATTATTGTTTAGATTGCCATATAGCAATGTGTAACATTAAAATTATCAAGAAGTACTTACACGTTGTCATTAAATTCATGCCATTTTTTTGTTACGGGATGTTTACATAAAGCAACATAATGCCCACCGGCAGTTGAACCTATGATGATAATTTAAATTTAAAATTCCAAAAATAAATTTTATTAAATTAGTATACCCATGTGATTTGAAATTCCATATAAAGTATACAACACTGATGATGAATTCGATGCATATGGTGCCATATTTAAGCCCTGCTCACCTGTGGGAAATTCTACAATACTCGAAATTTTACTCCATCGTGTTTCTGAGAAACGTTTCAGATCTGTTTTGCATTAGGTTTTTTTTTTTTTTAAGTTAAAGATCATTATCATTTTATTTTAATATCAAAAAAAGTATGATGTACATAATATCGTGGTTAGTGATTAAAACTTTATGACATGCAGGTGACAAGACTTATCTCATCTTAACATCCTAGTATTGCCCTAAGCAGTCATGTGGAGTGAATGTCGAGATAACATTTTTGATATTGCTAACTCTCAAAATACATGATGATAAACGGTTTGTTGGAATATAAAAAAAAAACAATTGAATCATTAATTACCATTTTGAGTAAATACTTTCAGTGCCTGTAATTGCGTGTGATCGAGGCTAAAAAAATCTACGAGTACTAAATATTCTAATTTTTTAGCGCTTAGTCGCTATTAATTTATGATTGTATCATATTAAGTGTGTAGAAAGCAATCAGATACACAATTTTATAACAATAAAAAAAGTTTTTAAACACACATTTTCTTACAATACAAAAAATTTTTTAGTCATTAAACTAGTATAGTTTAAAAGCTAACTAGTAATTCTAGTAAAACTAGTAAAATAGAGCAGGATGAATCGCCTTATTCCAATAGTATCTGCATCGTTTGATTAAAATATTATAAAAATAATAAACTATTATTGAAAAGGATACGAATAACTAAATATTTTGGAAATCGTTGAATTGTAAATGTTTTTGTTGATTTTCTTCGTGCATTACATTTCGAACAAGTTGGCATTTCATCACCATCTAAAACTTCTTCCTTAATAAATAAATCAAAACAACTTTCCAATTTACATTTTGATGACGATGGTAATGGGACACTATTGAAAAAACAAAATAAAATAAAAAGTTAAAACAATTCTGTTTTCAAAATATACATAAAATAATACATTCCAAAATCATTCAAATTACCTTAAATCCCAAAATGGATCAAATGTTACACTTGTATTACCACAAACAGTACATTTAAGAGAGCTCTTCAATTGTCCAACAAACAGATCTTTAACCTTTGAATTTTCAATCTTTGAATACCAATCCCATGTTAAATCCGCTTTACGATTATCCGATAAATTATCATCAATTTCTAATTTTTGACCTTTAGTTCCCGTATTCAATGCACAATGTAATGAATCCAAAAAGAAACGTAAAAATTCTTGGGCATCCTGTTGGGCACATCCACTATACATTCGATGTTTACTTGAAAATGCTGATTTTAATTCACTTGGTGTAACCGTACGTGTATTTTTTGTCCACATATCCTTTATTAAACGTATAAATTCATATAAAATTCGTTGATCCTTAGTGATTGAACGTTCCTCAGATTTACTCTTAAGATATTGTGTCAATTCAAATGTTTGACTTAAACATTGTATAACAGAATTCATAAAACATGTATTGCCAATATTTCGCAGTCCACATAATCCTAAAATAAAAATTATGTTAGAAAATATATAATATTTTTATACATTTATTTACCCTCTGTAATATCTGTCGAAGACTTATCTGATAATGAACTAGAAGCCAATGATTTTGTAAATGTATCCGAATCTGATAATGTTCTATTGATTAAAGATGGACGTCCTTCCCGATCGTAATTTCTAACTGTTACAGATGAACTGGGTGGTAATGCATTTCGAACACTTGATGTATTGCGAATCTTTGAATTGAAAAAAAAAACTATTTAGTATTATATTTAGGCTAAAATTTAGGATAATTACTTAAATTGGAAATCATCAAGAAGACCTATTTATTTATACTGTTTATCTGTTAAGTAATTATCAGTGATAATTATTTGTGTAATTGGGCAAATTAAGTACAAGCTGATGGCGGATATGGAAGGTGGATATATAATGACGAGAAGTTATTTATTGCAATAAAAATTAATGCGATGGACCTGTACAATCTGAGAACACAACCCCTAGCCATTTGGAAACAATATAAAATATTAAAATTCGGTCAGAATATGCAACATATTTAAAAAGCATGAAGGATGAAAATTTAATATCTCAAACGTAAGTGCTATTTTAAAACAGAACCGTGTAATTCAGATTAAGAACAGCACTCAAATGAGGCTCAGAAGACAGATAGATGGATATTGAGTACTTTAATTAGCAATTGATTGTGAACAAAGTTTAAGATGTATTGATATATACCAATGCGACCTCAAGGTAAAGGTTCAGATGATGATGATAATCTAGACGAGGGTGGCTACTACATACAGGGAATACTTTGCTATAGACTAAAAACACATAAGTTTATGGCTCATCTAGGGCTACAGTAAAGTAGTAAAAAATGTGTTGTTTAAACATGCAGCGTTCTGATTCATTTATAAATGTTTATGGTAATTTGCAGCGCAACAACTTTTCGGCACTCAATTCTTTGGGAATGCACACACCAATTATAAACTACTTAGAAATGTTCTAGTTGGAATAATATACTTAATACTAATAATGGAACTGGTAATAACATATTAATACTCGAATAATTTGGGATTGCATATAAAATAAATTGTAGTTTAGCTCATAATAGTACTTGTGGGAGATACTATATTGAATAAACTGGAAATACTCTAAAAAAAACGAGTACTAAGCTATAAATTAGATTACAGAAAAAAGTCATAGATAAGTTATTGATCCTAATTTAGTAGGCTTAATAAGTATTAAATTGTAGTAGGTAATACTATGATTATGATGATTACAAATGTTCCAGACTACTTACAGCAGATGCAACATTCATGAATATTAGAAATTTTCGAGAGCATCTAATGTAGCTATTTATATAAATCAAATTTGATTATGTGAATGTGAACAAGTGAGAATAATTATAAAAATTTGTTTAATTAAATTGTCTATGATTAACAGTCACGATCACATTTATGTTACTTTTGGTAGACAATCAGTATTTCTACTACACTTTCTACTACAGTTCAGTGCATATCTTGCGATATTATTGACAGGACGTCTCAGTGTACGGCCGATCCAATTCCAATTTATTTGTCTGTTATTCGAGTTAATCGCTTTTACAATATATTTGCGTCGTCTAAGGACCATATTGACGAATACTTGGATTTGTGATATGATGATATTCGTCACTTTCCATGTCGCAAGACCATACCATAGTATCAATAACAATGTATGTGCCCATATTAGTTCACCCTAAACGTCTATTCACCGCAACTCGGCAACCATCCCCGGTTTCATGAAATGCACAATGCTTGCAAGACATTCTGTAGCTCTTCTAGTTCCGAAAAGTAGTTTAGCTTTCAAGAGTACTGTATAGTGTACGTGCAAATGTAGGACACTCGCATTGTAGATGGTTCTGCGGTTCTTCCTCATTGTGGGGCAACTTCGATAAAAGTCGTTAGCATTAAAATTAATACAGATTGACTACCAATAAGCCAGTATCCTGTAAGAATATTCACCAGGCACCTTGCCTTCAACCTCTTCATAGTAAGCAGCTCTCCGTTATTATTCTTATATGTCCGACAGATTCATCTCGCCATAAAGCATTTAACAAGACAGGCAGGACAACTATCTTTAGCCCATTTCTGTCAATAATATCCATCTTTATAGCCAGCATCGGTGTCGCTACATAGCCGATTTCCAATACGGACATTTTTAAGATACAACTCATCCTCGCCAGTTCATATTAACCTTTATACTACCCAGATGAACTCACTGTAATCCGGAACCCAACATAGTGGCACCCAATGGCGCCCCGAGACTACATTCAATATGTCCTTGCAAAATCAACTAATTTAGATTTTATTTCTACAGACTCTAAGACACTAATTGTCGCCTGACTCTCGGAGTAAATTGTGATATCTTTGTCGGAAAAGAAATAGACACCCAATTAAGTGGTACTATACAATGTTCCTATCCCATTCGTTTTTAGTCGCTATTCTTGTATTAAAACATCGATCAAAATTTATTACTGGGACTTGATAATTGGTGGCAACATTATGAACAGCCTCATTATCAATACTGTATCGCACCGTCACCAATACTCACTGCCATAACAGTGAGTGTAAAAAAAAAGGAAAAACTCATTCTATTACATGGATTTCAGCATCGCTTTTATTTGTATAAGATGGGCAACGACTTTCTATATATTTCTGCCTCAGATACGAAAACTCTATCTATAACTGTTTCCGAGATATTTGCATTTAAAATAAAATAGATTATAATATCCTCATACAAATCCACGAACGTATGAAATGTACCAACATTTTTCATCACAAACAAAAATTGCGATTTCTCGTAAACGGTTAGAGATAGAGACATTTAAATAAACGGGTAAAATACGTAGTATTACCTACTACATTTTATACATATATGCTAGATAGTCTGCTACAACAATTAGTCTAAATAAACTGAAAAAGTCATATTGTGACATGAATTTCAGCATCGCTTTTAATTGAGATATTTGCATTTAAATAAAATAGATCTCCTGAACATGATGTCCTGAAACAAATCCACAAACCTATGAAATGTGCCAACATTTATCATCAAAAACAAAAATTGCAATTTCTCGTAAACGGTTAGAGATAGAGACATGGTGTAAACGGGACGTAGTATTACCTACTTCATTTTATACATATATGCTTCTTTAATCGTATCGCATTAGTGGCAGCTAAGCACTTACAGTATAGATCCAATGGCAGTATGTCTAACATGACTTGTAACGCTGTCGTAGGCGTGGTACATAGTGCATCAGTTATGCACAGTCCTTTGGACTTTGATCAACAGATCTGTATTAGATCCCGTTTTCAAAGCTTTGTACCCATACGTCAATATTGGCCTAATCACCGCCGTATGCATCCGGTGGACAACTTCAGGTCTTACTTCTCAGTCTATACCAAATGTTCTTTTGCAGGCGTAAAAAGCCACACTCGCTTTTTTAACCCTCTCTTTTATATTAGTTTTCCACTTAAATTTAGGTATTTCGTCTCTGCAGAAAAATTTCAGTCAATGGCCATCCAAGCTACGAAAATCCAGGATTTTTCATTTTTTTTGTTCGTAGTAAGGAGCAACTAGTAGACACAAGAGTGGTTAAGATACACCTTTCTGTGTAACCACTATTTACCGATTTTCTAATTTTATAGCAACTATCATTTCTGGGTTTGAATTGCTCTGATTTTTAGCATGGATTTAATTTAGGTACGCAAATTACTATTTGACTGCTGTAACTGAATGTGTTATGAAGACTCCTCTACAGATCGGAATTAGTGATTGTAAGTGTAATAACCGTGGCGCAATTATATAACGTTCCTTTCCACCCTTATGTTTAATTTATTATTTTTTTTCATTTTCTTCGAATTCTTAAAATATTATTTCATTGAATTTCTATAAAACTAAATGTTTTCTATTTTCATTAAATTTATATTTGAATATTTTAATTAGTTTTGATTAATTAATTTTAGTGATGAAGGCAACTACACTACAATAACAAACACAAAAAAAAAAAGGAAAAAACCACACAAAAAATGAAAATAAAATTTAAAAAATTGTCATAACAAATATCGAAAAGCAACTTACATTTTCATTTGAATCACCATTATTTTTAATTATTAAATCACTTTTTCTATTTAATGATGATGATGTTGTTGGTGTTGCAATTATTGGTGAGGATGATGATGATGATGATGATGAGGCTAATGGGGCTAAAGAAATTGTTCGGGATGATACCAACATTGTATCATTTGTATTGGATCCTCTGTTGTCCGAAATACCGTTTTCTGGAATTTTTTTTTTTGAATTTATTAATGTATTATATTTGTTAATAATTTGACCATTGACTTCTTTTTTGTTATTTGCCGATGGCAGTGTTGAAGATGAGGTTTTCTTGCTAGGTACATTTGATGCTGAAGTTGATGGTGGTGATGTTAAGGTAGACGATAAATTTCCAGTAGATTTATAATAATAATCTTTGGTCGTTGTTGACATATTTGCAGTTATTGGCATTGACTGCTTTCTTTCACTATCGTCACTATCAATAAATTTAATATCTTCTAAAAGCTCAGGACTTTTTTCCAAACAACTCATAATATTGTTATTATAATTATTGTTGTTATTATTATTGTTATTATTAATATTATTATTACTATTATTACTAATATTACAATTATTATTATAATTATTATTATTATTATTATTATTATTATTATTATTATTAATATTATAATTATTATTATTATTATTATTAATATTATAATTATTATTATTGTTATAAATATTATTATCGACGGATTTATTATTATTAATTACAGATTTTATATAAATATTTTCAATAGACGATTTAACAGAATTTCTTTGTATTAAATTTGAATCATTAAAACAGCTCCTTTTATTATTATTATTATTATTATTATTTAAAAATTCATTAGATGAATAATTAGCATATTTACTGCTATTATTATTATTATTATTATTATTTTTGGCATTATTTTCAATTAACTGATTTCGAGTATTTTCACATTCCGATTTAAGAAAATTTTCATCTTCATATCTGGACATAGGATTAACTCCTAATTGTTGCCTTAGATAATTTGCATCCTTTTTCGATATTTTATTTATTATTTGTTGTTCATTATTTCGACTATTGTTCATAATATAATTATTGTTTCTGATATTATTATTATTATTATTATTATTATTATTATTATTATTATTATTATTATTACTATTATTGAACACATTTGCATTATTACTATTAGCATTTAATTTATTATTGCAATGATTACCAATTAGTGTATGATTTGTGAGACAAGTATTTACTAATTTAGTAGAAGAGTAGTTGTTTTTATTAGAATGATTACATGCATTATTACTACTACTAATTGATAAATCTTTTGTATTATTGTTTGTTGAACAGGGAATAATGGTAGTTGTTGTACTTGTACATTTACTAATTTTTTTCTTTAATGATACACCAACTATAGCAGTTGTAGTTGCTATTTTATAAGTTTTAGCATCATTATTATTTAAATTATTTAAATTATTTTTGTTAGTATTATTAAATAAATTATTTAAACTACAATTACTTGAACAATTAGTGCTAATATTATTATTGTTAGTAATTTTATTATGCACACAATTTTTTTTTACCTTGGACGTATTAACTGCATTGTCTTTTGCATAAGAAGTTGACGAATTGTTGAAAGAATTAGAATTAGATGTTGTATTATTATAATTATTATGAGTAAAATTATTATCTCTATCCTTAGATGATGATCGGTTATTTTTATTATCGATTAATTTATTTGATGTTGTTGCATCAGATAGTGATCTAGAACGTGATAATTCACAATTTGGTTTATAATAATTGGGACTATATTTTTCATAAAATTCCGAATCTAATTTTGCCGACGAACGTGATGATGGCTGTACTAAATTTGATGTTGATGATAATGGTGATGACGAATATGAAGATGAAGATGGTGGTAATGTTGCTGATGGTGGTAATGTTGCTGATGGTGGTAATATTGATGATTGTCTTTTTGTATTATGAGAATATAAATCACTTTTTGATGTAGATGATGCAATACTATTATTACTACTTTTAAAACCAGTATCCAATGAATGATCACGTGTACGACTTTCAGAACGATTACGTGGTGCATTAATGATTGGTGGCTTTCCAGACAGCGATTCGTGTTCAATGCTCTTACGTAAATATCGATTACTTACTCCAAATCTGTAATTTGTTGTTGGATCATCGCTACTTTTCGTAAACCGATAAGAAATATCTGTTATATAACTTGAACGATACGATGGTCGATTAGAATATGTACTTGTTGAATGTGGTGAATAACTTGGTGTTGATACAGTTGAAAATCTTCGAAACGTTACAGGCATATTATGTTAGTCGAAAGTATATATATAAATATTATTTTCTTTGTTTTGAATATATAATTTATATAATTAGGTCGTCGTTATTTTCTTTTTTAATTTTGTGTGTTTCTCTGTTTTTATTAATTTTTTTGTTTTTTTTTTTTTTTTTTATTGCGATCTACCAATACATTTAAGCTTGTCTCTAAAAAAAAAAAATAAAAGAAGAAAAATGAGAATTAAAAGAAAATAAAAATCTTTTTAAACTTATGTTTAAACTTAACTACATATAAATTAAGATGAAGAATATTAATTAGTTTGATTAGTTATAAAGTTTATATTTGAATGAGATTTGTGAATGTAATTTAATTTGCTGGTAATTTCTCTGGTTTTGTATCTCTTGGAAGTTTGTTAACAATAGACTTTTTTTATACGTGATGAGGCTAAATGTGTGCTACAGGGCTACTTGGATTTCTAAAGCGTTGCAGAAAATACTTCAGTCTGGCCAACATTACTATTATATATTAATCATATATAAAATATAAGAACATATGCCCCAATTATAGGATGGTGCTCCAGCGACCATCCTCCACTTCCTTGACAGAATTCAAAGTCGAGTTTATCGGCTTATTTGTGATACCTCAATCACTGATCAAATTGATTCACTTCAGCATAGCCGCAATAAGGGTGTGTTAATTATAATTGATAAATACTTAAATAGTGATTGCTCTAATGATATCGTCAATAATAAACCCGCTTTTCGTATATTTCCACGACTGACTCAATCGTCACACTCGCAAATTTGTTATGGTCACATAGTCAAATTTAGGGGCACAAGTGTTTCCTGAAATATATTGTGCCCAAAAAATGAAATAAAAACGAAATATGTTGTTAATTTGCTGTTTTAGTATCACACATAATATCAAATATGTTAACCCAAACTTGTGATTATCAAATCAAAAATTATTTTCAGTCACCAATAATTTGTCTGGTTCTACATTTAAATATTTTAGTACAATTTAAAAATAAATATATTTATTATGTCACAATGTCCGACACATTGTGCTTGGACATCACACAGCAGTTATGCTTAAGTGTAAATTTTAAACTGTTTCGAATATAGTTATTTTTATGTCTATTTTTAAATGTTACCCCAAATGACTATCTCTACATTCTCATCTCCGTTGTGTATGATTTCTGCATAAGATATATTTTAACGGATCAACATTAAGAACCGTAAGCATTGCAAGTCCGTCAACACTTTCATACATCTTCCCTTTAACCTTGGTAGCATTTATCGATCACATAAAACTTGATCTAAGAGGTTCACAATGTATTAATCAGTAAAATGTTCACTATGTTTCACTTCGAAATTTTTAAAATACTAAAATATATATTTATATATAAGGAATATTACACTTAATTGTT
>JANSTX010018385.1:0-16669 GCA_027564355.1 Penthetria funebris
AGTTACTTTGTTCCATGAAAAAATTGTCTTTTATTTTTTAAATAAAATCCGCACTTACTTAGTTTCCGACCCAATAGATGATAATCATTTGCGGAAGGAGATAAAATGATATGATTGTGGTTATATAATGGTTATGATGATAATAATGATAAATTCCCACGCTTTATATATTTTAATCTTTTGAAAATAAATAACGCGACACTAAGCCCAATTTTTCGAAATTATATATCGAAATTACATAGAATTTTGCAATCAATCTGATAACACCATCATGGTTGAATAGTTGAAAAGTGACATATTCATTCTCCATTTTGTAATACCAACTTCAAAAAACATATGTGATGTATAAATTCTATCCCCATATTTAATAACAATTTAATTAATTATAAATAAATTGCTATTTAAAAACTTTTAGTTAATTTAAAACAAAATTCAAATATTTTATCATAAAAATATATAAATACCTTTATTTGAAAAAGTTCATATAATCGTTCTGGCAATGGTTTTTTGTTTGGATTGGGATCATTTCTCTCAAAAATACTTATGGTGAAATCAGCTAATTTTAAGCATAATCTACATATTTTGAGCAAATTTTCTTTACATAAATCAATTTCAGACATTTTTGTAATCATTTAAAATTAATTTGAAATTAAAATTAAGTGTATTTTGTTACTTAAATGTAACTTTTTTTTATCCTTCATCAATTGGTGTTGTGAAATTCAATTTTTATTTTTTTCGGCAATGCCGTCATAAAAAAATTTCAATGAAAATACCAAAATGTGAATCCTCTTTATTTTAACATTTCCATATATTTGTTAATTGATTGTTATTAACTGTAAATATTTAATTATTTTTTTTTTATAAAAACACAATCCTACTTTAAGGAAACATAATGCAAGCGAAGCACCTTATCCTAATGTAAAGCAACGAAGAACTGTCAACATCATTATTCTTGAACATTCAAATAGGGCTTCGCGTTGTATTCGACAAAAGTAAAATAAAAAAAAAAGAAGAAAAAAAATATGGGGTCACGAAACTGGTCGAAAAGAAAATGGTCAATTATTAAATGATTGTGAAATTTTATCCTTAAATTTGTTTTTACTTACAAAATTTCTATTCATTTTATTTAATATGAAAATAATGGTATTTTTTTTTTTATTGTAAAGAAGAAACAAGAAATTTATGAATTAATCGATTCATTTGAGACGTCACAAATTTTGGCATTGATTATGTATGTATATGCTCTTCATTTTGGTATTTTTATTTTATTCCCTTATCTAATCTTTTTAATTTAAATAAATATTACCATTTCAGAACCTCCATTGATTAATGATAAAATAACAACTATGTGGTTTAATATTTTAATATTAATCTTATCAATAAACAAATTTTATTACATGTACAACTTAACCTCTCCCTTTCTCCTCAATATATGGTTTATAATAAGATTGTATTCCCAGAACCACTATTTGATCCATTATGAGTATCTATTGAGTCTCTAATAACTTTTAATAGCTTAGACTATAGACGACTAATAAACTATTCTCGATGAAATTTAGTCTGATTGTATGTATTATAATAATAATTTTTCTAGACTGATACAAATTCAATTAATTGACAACATGATAAATTTTCTTTACGGTAATGTGTGTTGGATTTGATTCTCAGTGTGTCTCCAGTGTATCATTTATAATATCTCAGTGTTGAATTGCTCTACACTATTCATTTGTATATGCACTCTAATGTTTGACTTATTTGTATATAACTTCAGTACTAAACAAAGCTTTTCTGTTTAATAAGAGATCTCAAGGAAATATAATCAAATTGTATGTATATTAAAGTAATTATTCAATAATATTTTCTTTTATTGTATAGTTTCAAACTAAATTTTATAGTTACAGAAGGTGAAAGTCGTTATGTATGTTCTCTCAAACATAGCTTCTTGATGGTATACACATAATTCAATATTTATGGCGTAATTATTAGAGACTATAAATAACATAATCAAGATGATCAGAAAAATCATTGGTTCTAGACTCATACAAACACAATAAATTTGATGATTCCAAGTAATGATGTACACCATTGCCAATATGTTTAATTTAAATTGCAGAAACATTTAAACAATTTATTAAGAAGAATTGATTGCCAAATTAGAATATAATCACGCATATTAACGATTGCTGTTTATATATTTAATATAATTAATTATCATATGAATGTCAAAATAAAAAATTAGGCAGTATTAATCTATTATTGGTACAATAGAATTTGTATACTACATCGAGAAATTAAATGGATTTCATTACATGTATATTAAGTTAGATGATGCAAATCAGTTTGAGATACTCTGATTCTGATGATATTCCAGTTATTACATTATTGTGCAGAATCACTACCGTTTCTAAACAACCTATGCTGTTTTTGTTATCGCATAAACATGTTAATGCTGATCCCTTTCTAAAATTTGTCGGTAATTTACTGCCCAAATTTTCGATATTATGGTCTCACATGAATTCTAGACTATTAAGGAATGATCCACTTTTGGAACGTATTATATATAAAAAATATATATTATGGAGTACTATTACCACATAAATCGGTGTCTGAATTTTGTTTAATTCCAGCATATTAGTATATTTTTATTACATTTGGTCATACAATTAATTTTCTTGGCGCTTCCACATCGTGTACACGTTACGTCTTATTTCTGAAGTTATTTTGCCTGTACCATATGACTTGTTAGGATGTATTGGTTGTGATTATTGCAATTATTTCCCTATTTTATTTTCAACCTGGAGAAAAAAAACAGTTTCTTAGTGTTTTTTTTCAATGGTTCTTCCTGAAATATACGGGTTCTTTAAAAACATTTGTATTATATTTGATCAAATTATTACGAAGACGTTGCCGAAATATAATAATTATGTGCAAAATCATAATTGGTGTACATGGTAAGGCGATGATGATGATGATAATTATTAATTTAATTACTATACTTAAAAATCAATGTATAAGATTTCCTGTGCGGACATTTACTAAATTTATGATTATGCTAATTATTTGCTGAGTTTCTTTTACTTTAATTTTATTGTCTTCCGGGATAATGCAAGAAAACTTCGTTAATTAAATCACATTAGATGTTATTTGTTAAAACATATAACCTTGTATCTAAGATAGAAATATGGAATTGTGAAACTGATAAATTAGCTGCAACGAGGCACTTATGACTTGAACCAGAAGTTGATAGTCAAAGTATTTTTTGTAGATCGTATAATAAATAGTACTATAATCTGGCATTTTCTATTTATTCATCTTTAATTTTACATATTAGAATTCAAGTCAGTTCTTTTTAATGTTGTATTGTTTCGTAGGTTTGTTAAAACGTTTTTTTTAACAGTCTGAAACTGAACAGGGTTCATATTTCTTTACTAATTTCGTTGACCTTTCAATACTTTGAAAGTATGAAAACATCGTGAAAGGCGATTCCGATTTTTAAACAATTAATCATAGATTCGTTGGAAATTGATTATATTTGAAACTAAAATTATGTCCTATATAGGTTTTAGAATACAAGTTCTTATGAATGGATCATCCTTAATGAGATGATATCCAAAACCTTCTAAAGATTTTTGTTACACTGGGGCCAATAGAAAGATCTATGTTTGAAATTAGGTTGACATATCGAAAACAAATGCTTAGAAGTACATCAATAAATTAGACATATTACAAGGAATGTGTCAATTGACATGGAGTTGAAGGACTTTGATTACAATTATCATCGTTCGCTATAAAATGTTATAGACCTTTTCAGCTGTACAATATAAAGCGCTTACAACTGGAAACAGTATGATCAAGTTGGAAAATGTTAAGGGTAACCTACATCATTAATGTATTCTAGAAATTGTTGATCTACAATTACCATGCTAGGGTAGTTAAAATTAAAAATTTAAATAAAATTCAAATTTACTTATAAACAAAAAAACTATTGTAAATTTTATTCCCTGTTATTTTACATATGATTTTTTTTTATTTATATAATGAATTGAATTTCTAAACTAAGTCTTAAAATTGTGCATCTAATGTACCAAAATTATTGAATCTCGTACTGCCACGAAATTGTTGTGCACCGAAAATGCTGTTACTAAATTGAGATTTGGGTTTATCCAGTTGTTGAATTTGTGATGCTGCTTGTTGTCCACTAAATATACTTGTGCCTCGATATTTAGACTTTGGTTTATCTTGTTCTTGTATTTCTGATGGCTGCAGTTTTTGTGACTGTTGTTGTGTTGGTGGACCAAATATACTACTTGATCCAAATTGAGATTTGGGCTTTTGTTGTTGTTGTGATTGTGAACTTCCAAATATACTTGTACCTCTGGGTATTGTTGGTTTTTCTTGTTGAAATTGTGATTTTTGCTGTTGTTGTGCACCAAATGTACTTCCAATTCCAAATTGTGATGATTTTGAGTTATCTTGTTGAAATTGTGATTGTTGTTGTTGTATTTGTTGTGATTGTGACCTTCCAAATATACTTGTGCCTCTGGATATGGTTGGTTTTTCTTGTTCAAATTGTGATTTTTGCTGTTGTTGTGAACCAAATACACTGCCGCCACCAAAATGAGATGATTTTGGTTTTTCTTGTTGAAATTGTGAATTTTGTTGTTGTTGTGAACCAAATACACTGCCGCTACCAAATTGCGATGATTTTGGTTTTTCTTGTTGAAATTGTGATTTTTGCTGTTGTTGTGAACCAAATATACTGCCACTACCAAATTGGTATGATGTTGGTTTATCTTGTTGAAATTGTAATGTTGCCGTTTTCTTTTGTTGTGGACCAAATGCACTGCCACTACCAAATTGTGATGATTTAGGTTTATCTTGTTGAAATTGTGATTGTTGAGAACCAAATATGCTTCCAAACTGTGATTTTTGATTGTTATTGGCACTATCTATCTTCTTTGGTGCTACAGTTGTACCAACGGTTGGTTGTACTTTAGGTTTTGGTGTATTATAAGTACCCAATGGTTGTTTAAATTTACCAAATTCTTGACTCTTAAATTCATTTATTTTTGTTCTTTGTGCAGTACCATGTTGTTTAATATGTTGATGATATCTTGCATTATTTTGCACACCATTAACACAACTTGTAACATTTTCAATAGCATCGCATACATTTGTTAATTCATCGAAGGCATTTCCATCACCACAATTATATAAACGTGGTTTTCCTTCGCTACATATATAATAATGTTGACAATCATGTGGTGAACTATAAAAACGTGTTTCACTTTGACCTAAACCATCTTCGGCAATTGGTTCCGGTGGACAGGTAAAACCTAAAAATGCTTCGGCATCACAATCGTCAACTTGATCGGGCCAATCGCAGCGATACGTTTCTTTATTGAATGCTAAGCCCTCGGGACAATCAAATACATAACCACGTCCATCAGCACAATTTTTAAATTGTCCACAATGTGAAATGTCTCCTAAACGGAAATAACCAAATTGATGTGGACATTCGTCGGTTGCCTGTATTAAAAATAAAAGTTGAAATTTTTGTGTTAAAATAAAGATTTTGTGTTTTTTTTTATTATTTTATTTACCTGTGCTGTCTGTAATCGTCCACGATTTATACAATCTACATCAATAGGATATTGACAAGGAAATGCAAATACATTTGCTTTTTCATTAAATAATAATCCATCAGGACATAATTTCTCTTCGGCAATGCCTTCATTACATTCAATATATGCATCACATTGTCCTGCTACAGGATATCTACCATATTTGTCTGGACAGGAACTACTAAATGGCTTTGATGATGTTAGTGATTTTTGTTGATCAACACTATTGTATCGTTGAGCAAGGCCTATTTTATATGCAAATTAAATTATTTTAAATATGTGAGAATGTTTCTTATTGATTTTAATCAATTTGTATAATGATACTTAAAAGTTGTAAAAATATAGAAGCTAAATATATACATTATATGAACATTAAGATGATAAACCTGATGTCCTTGAATATCAAAGAAATATCTAAACGAAAGTAAATTTTACTAAAATTGTTTTTTTTTTTTGTTGTCTTTCATTAATGTGTCACTTTTGGTCATATTTTCTTTGATTCTTCATCAAAGAAGATTTTGTTATGCTTCAATTTTTTCTTGTTAAATTATAAAAATAAATATACGAAATGTAAAAAAAAATCATCGCTTTTTTACGTGTACAGTGGTGGCATTGATTGAGTGCTATTCCAATTATCATCATTTAATTTAGAAATGGAAAGTTCTCATAATTAAAGTTCGTTCACGTAAGAGTTCAAATTAAGTTTGCTTTATTTAATTTGACGTGACTTATGTCACGTCCACAGAAGTGAATTGAAGTTCTGACCAAATTTCAAATTATTATCCAATTCTACATCGTTTCTATTGCACGAGTATAACGTCAATAAATGACATTGCATCGAATGGTAACAGTAACTATTGACTTACGAAAACTAACAGAATTTGGAACCTGGACCGTTTGAACAATACTTGAACCGAAAACACTGGCGCAGGAATCTCCTAGAATTGAAGAGGTACTTGAATTATTACTAAATGTCTCAGAAAATCGTAGCCTTTGGAATAATCACAACAAAATTCAAGAGTAAAGTAAAATGTGTAGCAATAGTTCAAATTAGGGCGCCAACGAACTAGTCATCGTTTGTCTGACTGAAACAGTTATGAGAGTGAAATTAAAGATTAATGTTTGGTATGACATTTGCGTCTAATGGTAAAGAATCTGAAAGTGTAAATATTTAGACTGACGATCGCTGCAAATTTCAAAAAGTCTAAATTTTGCGTATTTTTAAAATTAAATGTTTATCGGTACTATTATATGACAATTAACGTCATATCGCAAATTCAAGTGACCGCCTAAAGGTGTCTCAGTCGCATACTTAAATATTTTTGTCCAAATATAATAGAAACTGAGAATTTGTAGAGACTGGTAGATCTAAAGGCAATGAACAAAACAATTGTCAACCGAAGAAAGTAGAATTAGATTACCTATACGTTTTCGGGACCATTTGCAAAATACGCAAATGACTGCAACTCCCAGAGTTATAGAAAACCTAGTCGTCCGTTGCGAAGAACAGTCATTAAGAAGGAGTATATGGTACCAGTAGTAGTAGTGTCCTCCACAATTTTCTTTCATATGCTGTAAACATATTTTATAAAATTAATTTTAAATAAAACGGATATTCATAAAACATAAATTATTTAAATTATTATTTCCATATGGAATGTTGCATATGAAGATGATGGTGATGATGAGATGATGGAACTAGATTTTTTGATGTATATATTTCTTAATGTGTTGAAGGTTAAAGTAGCATCTTATCGTTATTTCAAAATTAAAATCTTAACAGGTTAATATTTTATTTATACATTACATCATTTTTTAAAATCATATTCAATTAATTTTTTTTTATTTATCAAATATACCAGCAAAATTAATCGTCAATATATTTGTATAGACAATTTATGTATTTAAGAACTCATTCCGTAGCTCTATAAACTCCATTTGTCAACTTTTATACAATTAACTAATAGTTTATTATAAACCACATATCAACCATTAGTATTTTAAATCCATCGCAAAACACAGCCACTCACAGAAAACTCACAAAAAAATCATATTTCCTTATGAATTTATTTGTCAGGCAGAACTTTTTATCAAATTCGATATAATTTCATACTGTAAAAATTGCAGCATACCGCGTAAATTTTCGTCTGCCAATCTAGCCATTAATTCATACGTCTAATCATAAACAATTCATTGTTGTTCTGATCATTTGAAAAGCTAAAAATAATGATCTTTTGTAGGTTATTTCGAAAGGTGAGGTTCGCGTTTTTTTTTTTGCCAACGAATTGAACTTGGAAAGACAGTTCACAAAAGGTGAGATTATTCATTAAAAACACAAAGTCACTTCAGTTAATGGCATATACAGTTACGGTTTAATTGCATATTATTTGATTTTGTATTTTAAATGCATACGATTGATATCTTTTCTTTAAAAAAAATCAGAAGTTTCAATTAGAAATAACCGGTACTCAATGGCAAATCAAGTATATTAGAGGTCAATGTTGAGACTTTAAAAATCGGATGGTTGTGAGTTTTAGATATCAATTTAGTATCTCTAGTAACTATATATGTGGTCACTATATATTTAATTGAACCTATATATTCTACTTGATACTTGAGTATACTTCATTGTCATCATCCTAAAAAAAAGATTCCGATGTTAATTTGACTTTATGTATGTAATTATATAATCTATTAACCTCTTAGTATATTAATTTTGAAAAAGAAATTAAAAGCAGAAAGATTATTTGCTATTTGTGGAAAATTTGAATGAAATTTGCATATTATCTTCAATGAAATTTATTTAGTTTTTTGATATGATACACAATAAAATTAGAATGCAATTAACGTTGGCAATAAAATTTGTAATATTATACGATATTAATATCCAACGCAATATCTTTAAAATTTGCATATGACATATTAATTAATTATTAATAATATATGCAAATACTCAGCATATAGGTAAATTGTTCTAAAACTGGTATTTAACATTTACGAGTATCATCATGTTAATATTGACCATGTCAGTGTATCAATTATTTCGATATTGCATTTTTATTTGGAAGCTATTGAATTCACTCACACACACAGTATAGAATGTGAATAGTGAATGATTTTCTAGGTCTGAAATCTGTTCTTCAACTGTTCCTATCGTTTATATAACTATTACAACATTCTTATTTATTGTCTTCAATAAAATGACGCCACAGCAGTTCTCGCACTCTTATACTCAAATTACCCTTCTTCGGTACACTGCTTATCAGTCCCACTTTCCATTCTATCGATCGATGTTTTGTCCAAATGCACTTATAATATTAATTTAATCTGTCCAATAACGAAATAATGATCTCGGTAAATATCCGCAAATTTTTCAACGTCTAACCGAATATTATATGTGATCTATATGAGCAATACTTTTGCGACAGTTGGGAAATGAACGGAAATGAATATGTATTTTCAAAATTAGCAATTGATTTAAAATCGAAAATTGAAATTGTTGAAACATAATTAATGCTTTCACAATTATTTTTTTTTTTAAATTCACTTCTATCAGTAATTTGCATTGTACAAGTGTGTTTTTTTTTTTTGACTGTCAAATTTCAAAGTCAAATGTTGGGAATTTGAAAAGGTCTACTACCTGTAATAAAAAAAAATATTCTGCAATTGATGATGATTGATTGTTAAACTAAAATTAAGTAAATCACAGAACATCTACTATATAATTTAATAAAACTATTAAATAAAAATAATCGATCTTTGCATTACAATTTTACTGATCTGATACTAAAAAGCATACTATAGTTTTTGTTTAAAAAAATAGGTACCTAAATAATCAAAAAAATTAAGAAAACCCACCAAACTTCCATTATATGGTATAATAAGACTTAATAAAATTTAGTAAATAATAACGATCGATCCTTTGCGTAGGTAGAATTCTGAAAGAAGTTGGTTATTTACATAGTACAACGATTGTTTTTATAGGATAAAAAAAAAGAAAAAAAAAACTAACCTCGATAAAGACACTAAACGATCTCGTATAGTTATGAATTACAATATTAGCAATATGCTTGTAATAGGGGAAATGTACATGAATGAAAGTGAACATACATGCATTCATTTCTTCACATTTTTATTTACTAATCACCGTAGTATGATCACTTATAGACTAGAATTGTTATAATCAAAAATGTGTTGAACATTTTTGTATCAGATCAAAGCCTATAATTATAACTTTGATGTCTGCTTTGCTATATCTCAACATTTGACAAATGACCTTTACCAAAAGATCATTACATAAAAAGGTATATAATTCTAATTTGACACATATGATTATATTGCGTTTTATATCTCGTATATGATCACTGTGTAATCTAATTTATCTACTTATGTAATTTTATTTTAATGTCAATATTTTAATATGAACAACTTTCTCTTAAGACTATTAAGTCATTGAAAATTTCAAATTAACATATTTTGTATTGTCGTCGAATATATGTCTGTCTGTACATCATCTTCAACATATTAAAATTATGCTATTAATTACGTCTATTAATCTCAAGTATAAACAGATTATATTATGCTGGTATGTCTAAGTAATTGTCCATTCATTAGATTTCGATTAAATACATGTACCAACTTAATGATTTGAAGATAATCCTAGTCAAATCTCTTAAGTTAGCGAATTAGTTTGTGGTAGCTGCGATGCTAATTTGGATGTTACAATCTGTAATATATTCTTTATAAAAATGTATCTGTCTCGTCGTAAATCAATGCAATTTTTGTTTTTGTTTTATTTCATTCAAGGTAAATTTAATTTCTATAAATACTTTAATATGTATAATGAATTATTCAAATATACAATAAGGAAAAAAAAATTATCTATAAATACATCAATAATTAAATATTTAATTAACATTTTCACTTTCAAAGAATCAATAGATTTTAAATTAACAAAGTATTAGAAATTCTAATGTTATATAATTATTAATTGCCGGTAAAGAAATTTAGTAATTTTACTATTACGCAAAACCTCATCATCAAATATTACATTACCTTGATTGGTACATAATCCCAATATTAAGATCACTACTAGAAACATTATCCTTGACATCACAATTTTATATCTTATTTATTCTAGCACAAAATTATCAATTTGTAATATTTTTTTTTTGTTCACTAAAAAACTTTATATTTATAAAATATAAAACACTTTGTTGTATCTTGTTAAGATGTTTTAATGAAACTGATCGCGAAAACGTTTGATTAAATCTCAAAAAGATCATCATCATCTTTTTCTTCATGTATTCAGATAGTATATTGTTATTCACTTTGAAAAAATACCACACAAAAAAAAACATATTACTACTATTAATGTTGTTAACATTTTAATAAAAGAAAAAAAAAATTTTTTAACCATTTTTATTAGTGATCGCGTACAAGTTTGTTAGTGAAAATAAGCAAATTTATATAGGATTTCTTAAAATCTATCCTTGACATTTTACAATAAAAATTCATTGAATAATTTACGTACATCTACGAGTGATGTTCTCTAACGTAGTTATTAGCCATTTCTTTTTTAATAAATGCGTTATGTATTTCAAAAAATTGTAATATTCATGTTTTTATATTTCATAAAATATTATGAATTTTAAAAGAAGTTATGAGTGCATAATCATAACATGTGTCTGTACAGCGAGACTTAAATCTTGTTTGGCTATTGCCAGAATCATCAATTCCGATTAATGAAATTGCTGATAAGGTGCTTGGTATACCTCCACGAGGTGACCATTTAGGAACAGAGTTTTTTTAAATGCGATTAAACTCACCTAAAATATTAAGTGCTTCAGTTTGTAATAGTCATGTGATTAAATAAATATCATATAACTAATACCACTTTTACACTCACGATATGTTGATCTTATATTTAGTCTCTAAATAAAATTTCGTGACACTTTAATATCTGGTACGTTTCGTCTCTGGAACCATTTTTCTGAAAATGTATTTTCTAAACTAGAATGGTGCCGCTGTTCGTCGACAAATCTAAATGATGGCTAAAAATTTTTTTTATTCAGTTTCTTCACTTAACCTACTTTAATACAAAATATAGTAGCTATCTGAAATCTTACCCAATAAATTAATGTATAATTTTACAGTCCTTATTGTTTAGTATTTTCAATATATCACATCTATCATAAAAATACCATAAACATGGCGAATTCGGTACAATTCTGATTACACTTTAGGCATTGTTGTGCTTACTTTTTTGTAATTTAGTAAAAAAAAAACTATAACTCAATGATTAGCAAAAGATTTTAAATAGAGTTGCGATGCCGCAAATTTCTTATTATAAATTTGCTCGGTTAGTTGAGTTCGATATACTGTGCCAATATATTAAAACTATTGTAGAGTACTCTTATTTTGTTGTTTGTTTTTTTTTTTTTTACAAATTCTGCCAGCAATTGATGACTCCGTTCATTGATAGTTCATCGGATCTTCCGAATTTCTGGTTGGGAATTGTACAATAAATGTGTTTTGGAAGAATTATTGTGGTCGCCTTTATGCCAATCTGATTTTTCAGTCAATTTAGATGCATCTGTGTACCTACTACATTGTGGAGCAATTAATTATGCATAAACCTCTATTTTTGCTACTATAGGGAAATTTGTTCTGAAAACGTTATCAGAAGTGGATTCTGCTTTTCTTGTTCCCAATATTCCCAATATGAATATGATATTCCAAAATTTATATTCCAATTGTACAGTTGTTTGTTTCATTGTTCTAAATAATCGTCTACGATAATTGCGTCTAATTACTGTATTTTTTTCCATTTCTTCCGCATTAATATGAAGGGTATTTAGCTTCAAATAATTAATGTCACTGTGATGCTCTTCAGATAGAAGTGATGATGAAATTGACGAGTTTTATGGTGATATTCTCAATGATATAAAGCGATATAATTTATTGTTTGATGATAGACCTTTACTGACTTCAGTACATTTTATAGTGCAAAATTTTGTTAAAAAAAAAATCTGAAGAAGAGGATGCCAGTTAGAAATTTTCGTTTTGGCTAGAGAAATAATATGACTAAGAATTTCTTTTAAATTTTCCACTTCAACAAAATTTATATGATACCAAGACTTTTTTCAAGATGATTCAAGAAGAAAGTGGATTTGAATGAATCCTAATAGAGACAGGCTGATATGATGATGGTAATGATGATTAACCAAAATGATATGTGTGGAGTTAATCAATTATACAAGCACTTGTATGATGTAGTAATGTGAATGTCTAGCTTACTCTGCGAATTTATTTAGTTGTTTATTCCAGTTAAATTTGTTCCAATATTTCTTGTCGTTCTACACTGATTTTCCACAATCTGTTACCATGAATTTTCGAAAAAATATAAATATACAATTTATCTATAGAATCTTGTGTGGAGTAAAATTTTTTATGGGTGTATGAATTTATAGGCACGTAAATGTCATATTTTATAACATTAGTAAAACTTCAATTTCGTCATATTTAATGATTTTATTAAATTCGATTTTAAAATTTCAAACTAAAAACCAAATTAATGAATATGTAATTAATTAAATGCGTATGTTACCAACAAGTATATATAAATGTACACTCATAATAATAATCTTATAATCTAACATTCTTCTGGACACCATTAACACATGATGAAACATTTTCAATATCTTCGCATGTATTTGTTGCTACATTAAATGCTTGTCCGTCACCGCAACCATATAACCGTGGTTTACCAGAAGTACAAATATAATAATGTCGACAATCATATGGTGAACCATAATATTCAATGCCTGATTTTGTTGGACAAGTAAATCCAATAAATGTTTCTACATTACAATCATTCACTTGATCAGCATATTCACAAACATACGTTTCTTTATTAAAGGCTAATCCTTCTGGACAATGCATAATATATCCATGACCATCAACACAATTTTTAAATTCACCACAATGTAATGAATCACCAGCACTAAAATAACCATACTGATGTGGACAGTCCTCAGTTGCCTAACAATAACAACAAAAATGAATATTTAAAATTAATTTATATATAATAACTCTGCATAAGGGCGAACAAATAACCTTTGGCAATTGTAATCTAGCACGATTTGCACACAAAACATCTTTAGGATATTGACAAGCGGAAGTCGCAATTTTGGAATTTTCATTAAATAATAATCCTTCAGGACATAATTTTGTTTCGGCTACACCATCAATACATTCAATGTATGCATCACATTGATCCAATACAGGATATATTCCATTTCCATCTGGACATGATGAACTACTACTTATTGCTCTTGAATTTTGAACAATTTGTTGTTTCTGTTTGTTATTATTGGTATATCGTTGAGCAAAGTCTGTAATAAAAAGGTAAATAATTTTAAAATAAACCCATAAGGAAGAAAACCTCTTTCAATATTTAAAATAAATTAAATTGAAAACTTTAAAAATAAATAACATAACAAGATGAAGATTGTCTGGTTATCCTTGAATGGTAAAGAGAAATATCCAAATATAATAAAAACAAATAGTTTTAAAAAAAAAAACATTTTGTTTATTGCATGCTTGCCGTGAAGAATTTATAGTATGCAACAATTTAATGAATTCATGCAAATATTGAGTATTTACTGTGTGATAAATTTCTTTGTATGTTATTTTAACATATTCAAATTCGTACTTAAATGTTTAAAAGATTTTATTTGAGAATAATTAAAATATACATCATTTCGTGTAGCTTGGATCAATCAATCTGATAAGTTGACAAAGTTATCAAGTGATCAAGTGCTTATTGTACCTCCGCGATGTGGAACAGTGGCGACGAATGGAGTGACAACTAACTTCTAGGCTATTTAACCCATATTTACCTCCTCATTGTGTCTCCAACAACTCGACAACAATTTATAATAATTTCAGACGTAAGAAAGTCGTCTTTTTGTTACAGATTAACATATTGTTGAATATACATAATATTAATAAGTATAGCACGCTATTTGCAAACAATGACAATAATCCAATATTCAATCAGAAAATAATCCGCAATACAAATTGGTTATCCTCTGATGAATGTACAAGTAACCACATTAACAATTTGCAAGAAGTGAAGAAACTTACTGTACCTATCTTTAAATGTCAGAACTTTACATTGAGCACTGTTTCGGTATTGATGGCAAATACGCAAAAGCAACGAAACGTATTGATGTTATTCGACAACGCCAATGTAAAAGAAATTCAAATAGCGTAAGGGTAACCTACCGTTTGATTTTTTTTGAAAAAAACTGATCGCAACGTGTTTCAGAACAGATCGTCCAATTTAATCCAGAAATAGTTTCAAATGAAAGACAGCAAATTAACAGTTGGACAGAGCACTTTATAGAATGTGGGACAGATAACAAGGTGCCAAAGAGAAATAATTTGAAAATTTGTTTAAACTGTCGTTGCATTAACTTACTGAATACAATAAGCATAGTTCAGTGATATCTCGTAAATGAGTATTCGTCAACAATAGTCGTAACACATCATTCACGGATCACATGAATGCATTAAGAAATTTTAATTGAACAATCGATAGAAAGACAAAAACAATTATATATAATTTTCGTCGACGTTAAACAAGTGTTAGACCGTCTGCAACTATTGAATACTGTTCAAATTGATGAGCGTGATTTACGATCTGTATCGTAGTACAGAATCGTTCATGGTTCAATATTTGATGATATATTTGTTGATGTTCATCCAGTATTAAGAAGGGCTATGTTTTATGACATATTATTATTGAAGTAAAAATCAAAAGGGCTTATGAAGTTGACCATTGTGATGATAATTTGCGATATAATCGCTGAATGCGAGTGCTTTCTTTTAACTATTCAATTCATACACAAAGTGGATGACTTTATAGTGACCTATACATCCTGCAGTAATGATAATGACATAATTCTTTTCGTTGAATACGTGTGTGGTATGCGTATTCTTATCTGTCCAAGTCATAAGAGATTGAAGAATTTTTAAAAACCAAGGCATTTTAGTATCTATATACCATTATGTTGATATTGTTAACTTGATATCTGTTAAACGACATTTAGATCGTAGTGTTCTATATGTTACTAAATAGAGGTCATTTTCACATATAACATACAACTGAATTTCTCAATTAGTAGTCAGAATTTTCACAAATTTTCCATTTATTCGTTGAAAAATGATCAAATTAATTGAAGTTATTGATTATAACATACTATATTTTTATATATTCTTCATAAAGGAGGCATCATTGCTTTGCTATTCAATTTAACAATTGTAACAATTGTTATTTATACGAATTACTTCAGTCTTCTGGTTCTGTTTTAAGACATTACACATTTCTGTTCTAAGAATTTATCAAAAATATGCATTTTAGTGAATATAGAACATAGAACTGCAAACGCTATATGTAACTATGGATTTTATGAATATTTAAACGCTCGAAACACATTCATTAGAATTTAAATGCATAAATATTAAAGGAATTATACTAAAATTACTTTGTTTAACGCATAAACTCAACAGCACACAGGCAATTATAATAATCCTTGACATTATACAACTGTTTATAATTTTATCTAACACTTGAAATACTTTGCAATTAAATTATTTATTTTTATTTGTCAACAAACACTTGTTGTATCTTATAAAGCAGTAGTTTTACTGAAACTGATCGCAAATTACATGGTCTTATAGCAAGAAGATCATCTTAAAGTTAAATTTACAAAAAATGTGATAAAATTTCTATCACATATGTCTGTACGAGTATATGAGTGTTAAATTCGTCTACCGATATAATATACAATTTAACTGATTGTATTGGGATAACTTGAATTGGATCTCTTCTGCGAAACTAAAGGATCTAATTGGTGACATGAAATATATGTAAACTTATTCAACATTTCTTTGTATTTAATATATTCAATTGTAGATCTACAGATTCTCAGATTTATGATCGGTTCATCATCATTATCATTATCAGCATGTCTAGA
>JANSTX010018407.1:0-16663 GCA_027564355.1 Penthetria funebris
CTTTACTATTATTAATTATTTGCTTTCTTTATTTAAAATAAAAAATAAAATAAAATAAAATGTTTCTAAAGTTGTTCTTTTTATAATAAATCTTCTAGTAATTGTTTTTTTTTTTTTGATTCTTCTTCCTTGTTAACTATAATCCCATATTTTCTCAATCTACCAATTCAATTCCCACTCTCTCTCTCTCTCACTTCCTTTCGATTTTACATATAAATTTTATAAATTATAATAAAATCAATTTATTACATAAGTTTTTGTTTGGCACATTCAGGACATATAATATCAGCACCATCAGTAATAAAACCACGTCCAACAAGTGTTGTTTTACAACTGGCACAAATGAAACAATCATTATGCCAATGACGATCTTCAAATGAAATAAATCTTGTACCACCAATTCCTATAAATAAAATTAATAATAATTAAATTAAACACAAAATATAGTATAATAAGTTAATTTTTAGTTGATAATAAAGAACTTTCCACAAAACAACAATCGGCGACAATCTTAGATTAATTCAAAATAGTATAAAAATAAAAAATGTTTACCTGTAATTGGTTTTGTACAAGAAGTACAACGTTTTGCAAATAGTTCACCAAAACAATCGGCACAATATGGTTTTTCATCACGACTGGTAAAACGTTGTCCAGACAACGATGTTGAACAATTGGTACATGTAAAACATTCACGATGCCATGGTTCATTTTTGTAAGTTACTCCGCCGGAAGTAATGATCTAAACAAAAAAAAAAAACCAACATATAATTCATCGTTTAATTTAACTGCTAAATATTAATGGACATTATATAACATTATTAAAGATGAATACGAGAGAATATGGAATTATTTGATTACATGCGGTCTTACGAGGATAGTAAACTTTGAATTTATAATAAAGACAAAATATATAATGTAACACCAACTCACTATCATATAAATTAAAATATAAATACATATTTTTGATTTGATTAGAGTATGGAACTGTAATAAATAAAAAATAGATTTGAAAGACAGCAATATTTCTTATTTATTTTAAATATTCAAAGTACTTTTATTTATGGAATGAAGAATAACCTAACTTAATGTGGGTACAAATGTACCCACATTACTTTTCATTAGCTTTTGCTACATTCACCATGTGAGAGATACGCCATGATACTATACCATGATGGCAATGAGTACGGGAGGTGTTGGTAGTATTCATTTTCAGAGATGATTAGATGTTACAATGGGTAAACTTTAAGTTCACTGTAATAGAAAGAGTATACTTTAGCTAGAAAGACGTTAATTCTAAATGCTACAGTGGAGCAGGACATATATATTCTAATTTTTCAGTCACTTGATTACTTCAGCTACAAGGGATAAACTAAAAAACAAAGCTATGAAAATTCTTAAAAAAGGTCACATATATATGAATTTTGCAAGAATTGTAGTTGGTTATACAGGAGGCAATCTATTTACATTAAATTAGTATGACACCGGTTATGAATGGTGTACCCGTCATAGTTCTGCGTAAACGTACGGCATCAATGTCGCCCTAACTTCGCTACACTTATACGGTGTTACTGGGTTGCAAATGTGCACCATATTCCAAATAAGGATTCTAAATTTGACCCTTCCAATTACAGATCCATTGCCATTAATTTAATTTTATAAAGGGTCTATGAAAAAATAATTAACTTCAGAATCATATTATACTTAAGTATAATCTTACAATAATATTCATGATTGTCAATATGTTCTAGAAGATCGACTAGCGATTTGGAGTAGAAGCTTGCACATGTTTGTCGAGACGAGGGTGCTTGTACTCGATATATCGATTGCATTTGACAGAGATTTGACAGGATGTTTTGGATGGCGTCCCCTTTTGACAATTTTAAACTTGAATGCGAAGGTTACCCAGTATTCAGTTCTATCTTCTACTCTCTTCTTAATTTCCATTAATCATCTTTTGCCCCTAATTCAATTCGCAACTATGCTGATGACAGTGCTTTGCATCATTCTTATTATTTTAATAGAAGGCCAATTTGGAGGACGTGAAAATGTGGACTACCCTCCTAATAATTATTTGGTGTTAATATCTGATTGGGATCGTGCAAATCTTGTAAAATTCAATACAAGTAAGACACAATTACATTTGGTATTATATAGACAAGCTGCTCTTAACTTCCATATAGATTTCGTTGGCAATTCAATTCTCTTGGAACGCACATCAATTCTAATCTGCCTTGGAATGATTACATCGTGAACGTGGCTAAAAATGCTGCAAGAAGATTTGTTTTCTTGTGTAATTGTTAAGAAATATTTCAGTCCAGATAATATTACCATCTTATATAAAGCATATATAAGGTATCAAATGAAGCACGATTCACATATTTGGGAATTCAAAGACGAGCCTGTACAGAAATTATTTCAACTGAAAATTAAATGCAGAATCGTAATTCTATCGTATATCCTAAATGGAAATTTGCAATAAAAATTATGCAAAATTTGATAAGTTTATTGGAAAAATCATTAAATTCACATAAAATGCATTGAAAATTGAACAATATTCTCAATAAATGTATACACTTGTAAGTCATCGACAATCTTCATGTCTGACGAGAATATTATTCAAGACTAATTTTTCCGATAGACGCTTATACCTAAGTCGTAAATATCGTTGTTACTACTTACAATATAATACAAAAAAAATAAAAATGAATATGTATACAAATATTTGCTCACCTGATTACATTTAATACATCTAGTTGCATATTTTTCTTCATAACAACCAGCACAATAAATTTCTTGTTCCCTTGGGATAAATGATTTTGTTCCAATTGGTGTTTTGCAAACACAACAAGAAAAACATTTCTCGTGCCATTGTCTTGTTTTGTATTCCATTTTCTTCGTACCTATAAGAATCATTACAATCATTTCATTATTTTAATTAATTAATTTAATTTATTGACAGAAATACAATTAAAAATACATATAAATATAGAAGGGACAATATCTATTAGGAATTTACTGTAAAATTGCAAAGGCAAATAGAAAAGATCATTCAAGTTGAATTTGGACAGAGTACAATTAAATTTGTTTATATTTTGAAAAATTTATTACAGTCAATTATCACATTCGTATATGTAAATATCATACATAACAAGACACGCTACTAAGCTATAAATATGAATTAAATGGTTAAATTGATATAATTCACTAGGTTGTGATGACTAATAAAGTCAAGGTACAGTCGACAAAGTGTCTTCTTTCTATTGTTGATCAATAAATAATAATATATATGATGTATATAACATATATAACTAATACCTATTGTTGCATCTCTGAAATCACCCAATCTACAATCACTACCTAATGCACATCGAAAACGACTATTCTCTTCCTTTGCTGATGATCCTGGCAAGAACATACTCAATACAGCAATATCTTCATTATTATCTTTGGCCCGTTTTATTCTTTCGGCACCCACAGTTTTCGTAGTTAAATGTAAACGTGATTTCATTTCTGATGATAAAATATCGGCTGCCATATTTTATAATTAATGATTTACGTATTTCTTAGCTGGTATTTTCCAGCAAACATAGAACTATGTATTGATAATTAAATATGCGTTCAAAATTAAGACTTGATGAACAAACTATAACTTCTTCGTATTATTTTAAAATATTATTTTTTTTACTTCTTTTATATCTAATTAAATAAATCAAATTTATACGAACAAACACTTGACATCAAAAAAAAAAAAAAAACTATTTGTTTTAAATATTTACTTTACTTATTTAAATCAAAAAAAAAATGTTTAATTAAATACACTTTTTCTTCAATTAACTCCTGAGATGGGTAATAAGAAATAAGATATTAGAAATTATGGTTTGTGTGTGTGGTGTTTCATTATTGTGTGTTTTTTTTCAACTTTATTTACTTATGTTTTAATACTTTTAAATTATTTGGTATATTAGCTTTGAAAAATCATCAGAATTGTTAAAAAATTATTTCGAAGATATAGACAAATAACATAAGGGGAGAAGAATGCAATACCATAAGCTGAGAATTTAATATATTTTATCTTGTATTTTATTTACAATATACATTAAAGACTTTGTACAAGTTTGTCATATTTCATTTTGAATATAGCATGACATATTTTAGAACTACGACGATTATATAATATCAATAATAAATCAAATAATTAAAAATATTAACGAAACGTTTATTTATTTATAAAGTAAACTTTAAAGAATTTGAAATAATTTCAAAAGTAAATCTATAAATTGTGTTTGTAGGTTGATATCGAATTTTGAACAAATACTTGTTAACATGCTGAGCTGTACATCTATTCGGTGCATATGAAGACACAATGGTGTTAATTTCTCAACTTTTCTAATGTTTTTTTTTTTTTGGTCATCTCAGAAGTATGAGTTATTTAATTATATAGTGACAAATCAGTATAATAGATGAAAAGATATTGAGATGTTTAAAATATACTATAGCAAATTGTAAGGAGTTTAATGTTTTTCAAAACATTTGTACACTGCAATCGAAATTGACATCACCATATGAATTAGTTCTTTGTAAAACAGTGGGTGCACATTGAGCACATTATGTATGTCAATCGACTGATGTCACCAAAAACACCGATCGTTCAACAACGGTTTATTATCTTAGTGACTATAAGATATACTAAGTAAATTGTAGAGTTTTGAAGATAGTTTTAAGTCAATCAAATGATAATTTATCATATCGTTTGCAAACATTTTCGTGTGTATCTGCGAGTTCTCCATATTAACATTTAACTAATATTGAAATTGAAAAATTACAAAGAGAATGGAAATTACTTAATAAAATGATATTTCAATAAATTTATGTTTGTCGATGATTTAATACATTTTTTGTTTTCAGTTTTTTTTTTTGCCCCCATTTTGCAAAATTTATCAAAAATAAATTTATCTTTTATTTTTATATATTTATTATTAATTGAATTACAAAATTTAAATAATAATTCATTTCCTAATCCTACACAGCACTAAAAATATATGTATAATAATACCTAATATAATTTATTTAATCACCTATTCACAAGAAAATACTTTAATGATGATGACACAACATAGTACCAGCCATTCACATGAACAATGAAAATTATGATAAATAAACAAACAACAAAAAATACTTAAATTTATCGATGATCCAAACATATATTTGGTACTAATTTACAAGTAGTAATATTTTGTAAATACTTATAGACCACAGAGTCATTAAGTCTAAGAATGAATTCGTATGAATTCACATAAAGAATAATTTTAAAATCATAAAACACAAAAAGTAAAAAATGAAAAATAATTCAAAACATTATATTCTACTGAAATCATTGTTCAATAGCCAGGATGTATCATTCCAAAATACACTTAAAATTTTCATTGAAATGATGATGATTTTGTAAATCATACCCGTGTAATAAAATATTTATATTATCAATATTTTCTATAATTTATTAATAATTTTATCTATGTATTAATTATATACAAATTTTCTATAAATTACTTTCTCCATTCATTCATTCAACTCAGCAAAAATATCTATGGATCTAATAATATCGAACATAAAACATAAATTGAATGCAAACATAATCATATCACGAATGAACGTATGACCTTTAAGTAAACATATTATAATACGCTATTGGAGGAACTCAATGAACTTCAAATTTACAATATCAATTTAATGCAAGTTTTTTTTTTTTTTTATTATTATTATATATATTATAATATTAAATAAATAAAACGGAAATTTCTATATGGTATGGTATGGTCTGGGTCCAACAACTGGTCAAATATAATGTGTAGGTTGAAATTTTAATTAATGAAACTTAATTTATAATCAAATATAATATAAACATATAGCGAAATTATTCAGAACATAATATATTATTATTAACATAAAACATTGTTGACAGACCTCTTATTTATCACTCAGATATATTTTAAGTACATCGAAATGTATGTGATATATGAAAGATTTATAGTTAAATAAGATTCAAAAGACGATAGCATTGTTTTCTTAATTATGTGCCACCATTGATCCATTGACGATTAAGTTTTGATTTATAATATAGAATCTTGTAGATATATGTATTAAGAATTAGAGAAAACACTACCGTCTTCGTTGCCTCTTACTTCCCCCCATCGGTTTTACTTTGTTACATGGACCATTACAATATATCACAGTACTTCAACACTAGTAACTATTTATAAGAGATCTATACGTAAACGTTAAACACCACATAACTTGTTTTTATCATCGTTTTTAAAATTTTCCAAATTCATCAGAACCATATTTTTTGGATGGATGAAATATTGACAAATAACCACGAGGCGAATACACATCAGTAATTATCGTCTATATCGAGTTGAAGGAATTGAAAGAATCGACAGAAAATTAGTAAGACAAGCACACTAAAACTACTCGAAAAAATCAGAGACTCAAAAAAAATTGGATTCTCAGACTGTGTGTAAAAATCACAGATTTAAACACACAATGAATATGTACCACGTGACCATAAATAATCTATCTAAAACACTGAATAAAATCACGAATGCACCAATAAAGAACTATAACTCACACACTTTTCTTTTTTTTTTTCTCATCCCTTTCAAATTAGTATATGCCCTAACCCAAAATAGTTGGCAAAATGGGAACTGTACTCAATCCTACCTTACACTTTGCCTATGGAAATCACTTCGATGTAGCGATGCTATGTCAAAGTTGGTCCTTAACTTACTGACATTGCAATCGACGTATTAAAGTCTGCATTATACGTTTCGCCCCTACATTCAAACTCAACCCTATCACGCATTCATAATATTCTGCGAATTTCTCACTCATCGTATCACAGTTTACATTTATTGTCAAAATGTACTTCTTTTGTTTAACATGAGTACTATAAACATTGTCGTCGCTGTGTTGTATTTTAAATAATAATCTTCGTTCTCACAACGCTATATTTTGTTACATAACTATAAATATGTAATAAAGGATTTTTTGAATTGAATTAAGATTTTTCACATAAATCAATAAATTTTTGTACTGCAAAATTAAATAACACATTTATACTCTGCGAAACAAATGTATCTGAATGAAGACTTAAAAATTTTATTTGACCATAAAAAAATCAATTTAACATGCAACATTAATGAATATCTAAATGAAATCATCAAAACTTAGATAAGCAAAAACTTTAATAATTTTTATATGCAAGATATTATTTCAAGAGAATTACAAAGTCTATACAGTACAAAATCAATTTTTTCACTTAATTTTTCTATATACTGTGGTTATTGTAAGAAAAAATGTCTTATCATTTAAAGATCCATATAAAAAGTATCTTCAAAATTAATATTGAAATTATTGCATATTTTGAGACACTCAAACTATCAGATGTTGACTAATATTGTGTAAAATAGACAGTTTTAACAAAAAAAAACTATAGTCACAATTTGTGAAATTAATGTATGTAAAGAATACTAGCTATTCAGAGTATATCTAATGATTTGTGAAAATTTAAATTCAAAAAAAAAAAAATTGTGAGCAGAAACTTCAACAATTCTTATCATTTGTTGAGACAATACAGTCAAAAATTAATTGTTTCCTTACTAGTTCTAGTATTACACACCTGTACCATAAGTAAGTGATTTTAATAATTTTTTTGTTTTTTCAGATAAACACATTTGTTCATTATCATTCCAGACACAATTTTAATAAATAACCTACATATTTTCTATTTCGTTGTTTGAATAATCCTTTAAATTTCCCATAATTATAATAAATAATTTAATGAATAAACTTGATTTATATACATTAATTAATAATAAACATTAACACCTTGATTATTTTTCATTCAATAAAATATATATCAGATAAAAATCAACAAGTTTTTTTTTTTTTTTTAAAATGCAGTGGGCACCTTATGGATACCTAAAATGGTAACCAGAACAGAAAAAGGAAAACATGTAAAAACTATAATAAATCTTATCCGCATTTTTTATTTTTTGTATTTTATGAGTTATTATTTTTATAAAATTAAAATTTTCTCTAATTTAGTCAATAAGTTATTTTAAAAAATGCAAATTTCCAATTTCAATTATAGTTCGCAAAAAACGTTGTTACACAATTAATGAAAATTCGAAAAAAACCTTTAATCTTATAGTTTTTATATGTTTCAAAAAGACCATACATTGTCTGCATTGAATAAGGTGTCAAAAAGATTAATTTACTATGTCAATGTCAAGCCTAATTCTTTTATTGATTGAATTTATAATCCGAATTCACTTAAAATCATGTTAATTGACAAAAACATAACATAAAAACAATTCTGAGACTTTCAAAAAATAAATGGGTAAAAAATGTTTAGTTTTTCTTGTTAAAATGTTCTTTCACAACGTTACTACATACAATAAAATCGTAAATCTTCCTTAATTTACATGTCTTGTAAAAAAAAAGCAAAAAAAAAATAATAAAACTATTTTCACTATAATATATTTTAAAAGTTTAGGACACGCAAAACCAATTGATTTGATTTTAATATACCCAACGTTTATTATTATATTGTTATATTTTATATACTCATATTATAAGGAATATATTATTATTATTATTAATAAGTATGTTTTCTATTTGATTCACGACAAGAGTCAACTTATAACTGATTCTACATTGTAATATTTTATTTGAATCCGAAAAAAGAAATGTTTTAAGATATTATTTTTTACATTTATTTCGCATTGTACGTATATACATAATAAAAATGTTATAAGATATATAGTTAAAATGAAGACCTTCTTCAAATCGTATTGTGTTGGTGGGTACCATGGACAAACGACATATGTAGTAAATGGTCGTATATTATTTATAGTTAATAAAGAAGAAAAAAAAAAAAATGCAATTGAGAAGTTTTTAACTTATAATATTACATTTTTTGTTTTGCACTAAAGAATTAAAAGTACTACTCACTTCAGAAAATACACATACCGAGTAAAAATACCAAAGAAAATATCTATTAGTGCATTTATTTTATTTACGAATGTCATAATTACGATGCATTTTTACAAAAGTGTAACATAATATCTTAATAAATGTTATATTTTATTAATAAAATGGAAATATTCAACAAATCACTGTAGTTAAAATAGAAATTTTGTGGGCAGTTTTCAATATATTCCATAAGAATATATAATTTTTTTTTTTAAATTTCCATTGATTATAATAAAATATAATGTCTTTGAAATGACAATTAATATGCAAGTCAATTAATGTCTGTGTAAAAAATAGCTAAACATAAAATAAAATAAATACAAAACAATAAACAATTTGTGGTTTCAAAAGCATATACGAGGAAAATTGATTTCGAAAATTTCGTGAAATTTTAAAATAAAACACCAACATTTTTATTCGGAATATTAAAATCAATACGATATCGGATTACATATCCCTATATCGAAAAATTTTCATTTCACTATAAAATTTATAACGATATAAATATTCAATCCAAATGATATGAACGTACACAATAATTCCAACTACAGTCTGATTTTAAATGATAATTAATTGAGTATTCAATTCAATGCAACACGGTCTTTCAATATATGATAAATTTTTCAATAGGGATTACGTCAAATAGGTATGTCTGACATATATAAAATTGTATTTTTATTTTTATTTTTCATTACAGGCATACAAATCGTCATCGAAAAGCTATATAAATCAACAAATTCAGTTGTCAAAATAAATTTATTTTGTGTGCATCATATTTTTGCCAACAATGGATAATTTCGAAAATTTCAGAAAAAAACAGCATTTGCAGGCAGTTTTATTACACTACTATTTTGCAAAGAAAAAGGCTACCGAGAGTCGTTGCATGCTTGAAGAAACTTATGATAATGCTGCTCTATCGAAAATACGATGTATCGAATGGTTTTAAATGCTTTAAACGTGTTGATTTTGACAGCAGTGATTAGAAAATTCTATAGCGCTCTAGGCAGCCAAAAAACGAGGAAGACGATTAATTGGACACATAAAAACTCTTGTCAAACACGCGCTATCCGATTACTATTTATTTCGATCGATGCAGAAAAGAGCTAGCTGAAATACGGTTCACTTCATTGAAGAGTCTCAGAAATTGGCTTGATAAGTTCTTTGCTTCAAAAAGTGGTTTTCGGACACAATCCATAAATTGCCTGAAATATGGGCAAAAATGATAGTATCCAATGGACAATAATAAATGTCTATTTTTTTTGTTTTTAAAATCCATTAGGACAAATATGCTCAAAAAACCAGGTTTTCAATTAAATCTTTTCAGGAGTCAATATAACTCATAAGATATTTAAAATATTAACCAGTTTGTAAACATGGATGACAATTGACGCATTATTTTGATTAAACTCACCAAAAACAATTTTAAAAAGTCAATTAATACGTGACTAATATTTAAACAAATCATGGGGGTTAACCATAATGAAAAGCGATTTGAATAATAACCATTTAGAATGGTATTGAATTAACTAAAAATAGTTAAAATTTAATTTAAAATAAAAAATTAGTTAAATTAGAAATGGCGTGTGGTGAAGTGTTACACTGCGTAGTTAAATTAAGAACATGTGACATACATGTTGAGTTTTATACGTGAAAATGCTTGAACACCTATTTTTACTTGATTCTATTACTATATATTTATTTGCATTCAACCTTTTATATCCACTAAAATCACTAAAATCTATTTATTATCGATCGTTTCTATCCTGTATTAAGCTAACATTATGTACATTACCAAATAAACATATTTAAAAAAATAGCCAAATCGGTCACTCAATTAGGAATTGTAAAATTTCTAAACACTATTTTTATGTAATAACAACAGGAATACGTAAATTCAAATTGAAAACAAAGTATAACCACGAGTGACAATAAATTTAAAAATTCGTCATAGCCAATATCCCATAAATGCGAAAGAAACATACATTTATATGCTTCCATAATTGTATACTGAAATATTATTATTCTATTAGACTAATAGGTCGTGACTTTATTAAATTGTAATGACAAAATTAAGATGCAAAAAAAAAAAACTATTTCAATAAAAATAAGTCATATAAAAAGAGCATAATTATGAAGTATATATAATACTTTATAGTGGGGTCATTAGATTACAAACAGTTAACTAAATAATATACGAGAATAGCTGCTTATTTGGTCATAAAATAATTATAGACATTTATAATTAACTTAACTTTATATACAATTAAAAAAAATAAATTACAAAATGTAAAACTATGTATGAGTGACCGAAAAACATTTGGTCTCAGAGTATGAGTGACCGATAAACATCTGGTCTGCTCAACCGATATTTATGATAATTTTATCAACTTTGATGAAAAAAATATGTCACCAACAATATTCATCTTATGAACAAAAATTCATTTACTAAAATTAATAAGTGATTCTAGAAATATGAACCCCAAATGGGAATGTCTAGTGTATAGTCACAACAAATTGCTACACATGCAAATTTGAGAATCTGTCAATTATTATAAAATAAAATTTAAGGTTTCGCTGACTATATTCAACATGGAGGGTTGGTAAATAGGGTATAAATTAGATTGATTCTCCGTCTACCCACACATTTTGGTGTATATCGAATCATTTATCAACGATAGGATGTTTCTGGTAATCTGGTTAGATTGAAATGTTTGTAAATGTCTATGTACTGTGACGAGAATATTCTGATTTTATCTGTTAAGAATATAGAAATTCACTTTATTTCAGATCAAGACATAGGAAGAAAATATAGATTAGATCAAGACTGTATCAATTTCAACTATGACATTTGTAGCGTGTCAGAGATATAGGAGTGAAATGACGACACGAGTAGGTGATTTACTAAATAAGAATGATACTAAAGGTGCGATTATAATGATATTAAACGACTATATTATTGCAATACGATAAATTATAATAATATTGATATGAGAAATTTGTAACTTAAATAATTATAAAATCATTGAAAGTCGATGGAATTTTGAAAAATTATTACTCATCACATCATCATCATCTCGACCTTTGTTCATGATTTATTATGGCCAGTATAGTCACTTCACTCCAAATAATAGAAAAAGAATTTTTATTTTTATTTAGAAATTGGAAATTCGCATGAACTTCGAAAATGCTAACATGATGCAGAATAACACGAAATAAAAAAAAAAAAAAAAACCTAATACTTAAACAATAAAAAACAAACATCAATTCGACCTTTAAATTCTTATCGACATATTCAATAAGTCATGACCATGAAAAGTCAATAGATTTATTTTCATTTAAAGCAATTCTATCAAATAAATTAAAAATAGAATAGAAAATATAATAATTTGTAGTATATATACTAAAAAAACATATACTCGTACACAAGTTAATTTTATTTAAGATCTGTTTAATTTTAAAATGTAAATAAATATCAAGTAAACATATTGGGACATAATTAAATTAGATTTATTATTCGTTTACAAAATATGCTTACAAAATTCGAAGATTTATATTTACTATAATTATAAGTCTATACACAGATTTAATGGAAGATGGAACACACTAATTTTCTTTATTGGTATTTATTAATACTCGTAGTTAAGTTGTTTAGCTTTAGATTAGAAGAGTGGTCGCCTAATATTATCGACAATATTTTTACGTTCACGCACGCACTATCATCGATCACGATAAATGATTTATAAGAATCACACAATATAGGCATAGAATGATTGATCGATGCAGAAAATGTACGTTCATGATATTAAATTTGAATTTTTGACGCCAACACTTGCTCTAACTATAGATCATCATATCGATAATTGCATATGCATCAATAATAATTTTAGTTATAGTAAACACAATGAAGCAGTTAAATAATAGGGTAACGATAATGTAATGACGGATTTATTGAATCATTTATACAATATTATTGATGAAATTATTTATCATTTATTGGTCACAATTACTGCATACATTCTTATATGCAAAAAAAAAAAAAATGGAATTTAAAGCATGTATTGAGATCAATAATCTTATATTTTATAATTATACAAAGATTGACCAACTAAATGTGAACATCAACAACTATATAAATATATTATTATTATTGCTGTACATACCTCCTATTTATATTGAAAATTCCCATTATAAAATTGAAAGTGCAATAAAAAATAGAAAAAAACGAAAATAAAATAAAAATATACTAAAATATCTTTAAATTTATCAACGAAATAAGAAAATAATAATAATAATAATAACATAAGTATTTGCATTTAAATGGAAAAACTAAAATTCACTAAAAACTACAATTAAACTATGGTTGAAATAAAAAAATTTAAAAACTTACCAGCACGGAAAATTTCTCCGCAGCCATCACACCTTGATGCAAATTGAGAATCATAACAATTTCCGCAATAGATTTTATCAGCTTTTGATCCAAATTGTTTATCTACTAATGAAATTCGACATTTATTACAAAGGAAACATGCTTCATGCCAATGCTTTTCTTTGTAAGAAAGATCCTAAATCGAAAATAGACAGAAAATTCTTTTCATTAAAATTTATATATACATGCGAGTATATTAAAAGACATAATCAATTTTAAATGAAAATATTGATCACTACAAAAATACTTCTCGTCCTATTAATATTTATATATTGTATTTACCTTTGAATCAATTCCAATAATTTTATTACATTCTTCACATGTATTAGCGAATACATTTTCGTAACATTTGATGCAATATGGATGATCATCACGTAAAACATATCGTTGACCAGTTAAACTTTCATCACATTGCCAACAGCAAAAATGTCCAGAATGCCAATCCTTGGACATGGCTTTAGTGTATTCGCCACTGAAAATTAACTGCAAATAAAATAATAATAAAATTAGTTAAACACATACTATTTTAAAATTATTTTCTACTATTTCACTACTATTTTTAACCTTAATTATGACAATTTTTATTTTCAGGTATAGATCAAATAATATGCAGACTTTGAAACTGAATTCCAAAATAGACAAATTTTAAATTTCTAGAAAAATGACAACGCATTTGATTGGAATTTACAATTTAAATTAATTTAAACACACAAATATACATGCCAAATAGAACCTTACCGTGTAACACTTATGATAACAAATATATCAAAAAGGCAAGATATTAATTTATTCGAAACGGATCAATAACACTATTTGGTAATGAAAATTTGTTTTACTAGCCAGACGTCAATTAGCAACTCAAATATAAGATGTTCTGAATAACCAAACTCTAAAATTACTGTAATTGGTTTAATAAAATCATAAAAAAGTACTGCAAAAGAGTTTAAAAATTATAAATACATTTTCTGTACATGTTCACATCACGAATATATTAAATCTTTTTATATAATATATTTTTATGTTTAGTATTCTGAACAATAACTTTCTCATGGAGTACTTATACGAATATTGTGGACCCTGGACAATGTGGATGAAGAAGACTATATATTAAAATTTGCCTATTAACAATTTACACAAATATACGATGTATCTTCATAATTTTAAACAAAAACTTTTCAACATCAACGGACGCAGATTATGTCTCGGAATTGATTTATAATATCGAAAAAGATAGTAAACACATGAGTTACAAATACCAAAATATAATAATAATTACCTAATATCTTAACAGACCCACATTGAGTGACATCATCATTACAATATAAGTTATTCGTGTATTAATAATTAAAGTTATGATCACAAACCGACTTCAATTCAATAATTCTGAGTTAAACATATTTCAATAACACCTTCATCTCAGTGAAATGTATTTGTCGAAAGTAGCAATATCTCATATCACGTAAATGTAAATGAAAATATAATGAAAATAGAGTGTATACATTATAATGGCACTGGTTTGTATTATCCCGAAATTGAAACGGAACCGCAAAAACTTTACTGATGTAGTTCTATCTTTATGTTTCGGTTTACGTTTGCGGATGTCAAAATTGTATTTGAAATTTTAAATTCAAGTGGTTGTTTTGCTTTATTTATGTGAACATTTATAGCATATTTTGTTTAATTATTATTAATATTATATAAAAAAAAAAAAAAACATAAATTATTAAACAGATCGTGTATTTTGAAATATTAACAATAAATTTTTTTTTATAAAAACCAATATTATTTTATGAAGTATCTAATTAATATCATCTTTAATTGAAATATTAATTTATTTCATTGAATTAATCAAATGTAAATGTCAAATTTTTGGATTAATACCCATGTTTGCCGGTCAGTAAAAAAAAATACATATAAGCCACTTTACCGCAAACTGAAACTGAAATACAAACATAAACGAAAACGGATCCGTTGCGTGATATAGTAGCCATAACCTTTACAAAGTTTTTACATATTTTTACTATTCATTCGATGTAAACATGACTACGCCTAATATATATAGTTTGATCAAATTTTCGGTGATACCACATGGAGGTAAAGAGGAATTCAGTAAGATAAATGTTATTCGATTTTATTTGTCACTAAGATGACTGAAAGGTGTTGAATGAGATAATTATGAATAACTATTAAATATCCAATAACATGGTTCAAAATTAAATCAGAGTAACCGGTTCCTGGTCGACTATTATTTAGATTACTTAATCCATTTATAACAATAGTAATGGCGTGCGGTTATGGCTAATATAGGGGTTAATGTCGTGTTTGTACTATACTTGGCCCGTTAATGAATAATCGCACAAGATAATTAAAGTACATTTGATATTTGGTTCAACGGTGCATAGACAAATCTGAATTTATTGCATTATTTCATGGCATTGTATAACCATTATCTTAAAATATAGTTGAAATTTGATAAAATATTTTCTAGTGAGACCAATGATTTTGTGAAATTTACTATATACCACTACCCACCATACACAATTATGCTTAAACAAATAAATGAAAAACAATTTTAAATTCATTACATTATTTTGCAGTAATTATGATATTTTTGGATTTGGTTCTTTAGTCGTCAAGCGGATCATTTCATTAAGAATACTTATATAATTTCTAGGTCTTAAATTATGGTTCAACTTGAGTGTATGATAATTAATATTTGTGCTGAAATATTAAAAATAAACCAATGCACACAATTATTATGCTATTCTGTGTCCGTAAATAAATATGTCCGCAACATACAAGAATGATTGCATCCTAATTGAAATTGTATAGATAAATAAATATGATCTCATACGATCGTTTCTACAAGCATTATTTATACATTTCTATACTCGTATATATTATATATATTTAAAGATATTGTAATAGTATTTATTTTCTTTGGTAAAATTGCATTTGGCTTGAATAGTATATTTAAAATACATTTTTTCTTGAATAGTATATTTTTAAAATGAATTTATGTTATGTAAAAAGTAAAAGTATTTTTTTAAATATTTATAGTAAAAAATTGTATAAGTACCTTAGTGTTAAAAAGAGTACGTGTCATGAACTCAAATATATATATATATATAATAATGATGACCACATTATTTTTTTTTAAGTTTAAAATGGAAATATCTCGAAACGGTTAAAAATAGGGACATT
>JANSTX010018418.1:0-16657 GCA_027564355.1 Penthetria funebris
CTTAACCAGAGGTTGAAAAGACTATTTGGGCCAAACTGGCCTTGGTCGTTAAAGAAAAAATAATAATAATAATAATAGGTACTTCACAATGGATATACAAATATCAAAAAACATAATTGTCAATAGGACTAGAAATGTCTGTGTTCTTGATGAAACCTTATATTCTCGCAAACTTCATTACAAATCAACTGACTGAATATTATGATCAGAATTCAACTTCATGTAAATTGGTACTAACATAATAGCTACTTCACAATGGAACAAATATCGAAAAACATAATTGTCAATAAAACTAGGATTGTCTGTGCACTTTAATATTTTATCTAAATTCAATTTAATTGTAGTAACATTTTCTATTCCCTCTTGATGGTAAATTAAACATTTGATCATTGCAGTGGTCGATTCTAACATAAAACCCCGTCTGAATGAAATCATATAGTTTTTTGTCATTTACATTCAGGGAAATTGCCGGTGTCCGCTGTAGATGTTCATCATTGAACGTGAGTAGTGTAATAAGAATCTTTTCATCTCAGAGGTAAATGGATTCTGTATATTGGAAACCTTCTGAAACATCGGACAGTTATAGTCAATAATTGTATATGTACTGGTCGAAACAGTAATTGTCTGTACTATATACTATAATAGTATGTACGAGTATATACAATTTTATCGTGACATGTTTTCATGACATGATTTGTTGTAAATTTGTCATCATAACGAACTTTATTCCACAATGCATAGGGCGACAGTAAAAGTGTCCGTTTCTAATATGAAGGTTACATAAATCAAATGACGTCAAATCAATAACTATAAATTAGGATGCAGGATTGTTGGTTTGATAGCGATATTCTGCAGTAGCATTTCAATAGCTTTTTGTATCTGCACCCAAGTAAGGAAAGCTCATAACTTGCTCAATTGGTTTGCTATATACACGTATTTAGCAATATATCATTTAAAAAACTATTGAAATATTTTTAATTAATTTACTTTCTGGTTGTATATCATTAAAATAATTATTTAATAACTTGTTTTAAATTTTTAGTGTCATTATTTATTTTATATACTCGTATAGTTTATGATAATTTATTCATTTTGTCTTTTTTTGTGCCAATTTATATTGAATAGTAGTATTTTGATATCGCAATAAATAATCCATATTTTATTTATATTTATTTTAGCGTTATGCTGAAAGTATTAAGGATCCCCTTAAAACATATCGTGTAGAATTCAAATTGGGTGGACTAACTGGCGATGGTTCATCCAAAGACGTATATTCATCTTCATATAGTACCTCACAGTAAGTAATGGTTTTCTATATAATTTATATAGGTCAGTTTACACTATCATCTAACATTTGTAATCTGTAATATTCGTATATTGTTATGTCGGATTGTTAACAAGGTATTAGTATAATTTCATTGACAACAGTAATCGTTGTCAGTACAATTGATAACCAAGTAGTTTGTGGATGACCGCGTTTTCTTACATATTTTCCAATATACAAAGCCAATTTAATGCAATAAGTTTCCGGTCTAGGCATTACGTGACCGAACCATCTTAATCTACTTTGAGTGATTATATTGGTGATGGGAGTAACCTTTAAACTGCTTTGAATATAGTTGTTTTTAATTCTGTCCTTGAATGTTACACCAGATGGCCATCTTAGCATTCTCATCTCAGTTGCATGTAGTTTCTGTATATGATCTGTTGTTACTGCCCAACATTCAGAACCTTAAATCATTGCTGGTCGAATAGCAGTTTCATACATCTTCCACTTTATCTTTGGTGGCATTTTTCGATCACATAAAACTCCTTTATTGTACCAGACAGAAATTGCATAATAGTTATATATTTGGAAATGTTAATTGTTAGATGATTATATTTTTATCATTTGTTCAGTTAGTTTTAGTCTTCTGTAACACTGAGTTGGATACCTCAATCCCGTTTATTGCCGGACCCAATTAAGTACACCAGTTAAGTTTAGTTCTAAATGATTTACTAAAATCAGTGTACACAAAATTGTTTGCTGTCCCGATTATACTACATCTGTAATTTTATTAATAATAGCAAATGTGTACCTATAGAATTACCGTTTAAAAAAATTACTTTTTGTGTCCCAACCGTTAACAAGTTACAAATGATAGATTCAAGAAATGTGGCAAAAATTGTGTATGTAGAGTCTTCCACATCGGCGGCAATAAGTATTTAATTCTAGAGACTTGTTAAAAATTAATGTAATGTGAGAATATGAGTAAAACAAAAACCAGCCCTTTAGCTTTATTTATATCTAAAGACTTTTGTGCATTAATAAAACATCATTGCTCTGAAGTTGTTGAATCATCAATGAATTAATAATACTATAGTAGTCTAACATTTTTTTAGACCTATGTATATCATAAGAATATTAGCAATTACAAAGAATGAGGGTCATCTCTTTAAATACTTACAAACTTGTGGTTTGCGAGATAATATTATGTGTGTTTATCTGTATCTGTTTTATTTCTTATGTAATTACTACAATTGAACAACTTTATTTTATATTATTTCTTTTTTTTTTTCATTTTTGTGTCGTTTTAGATTGAATTCCTCAAATACAGTAACAAAAACAGTATCATCAGTAGCTTATGATACAATAGATTATAAGACGAATCGAGAATATTCAGATGGCACTAAGTTTGTCAATCAATTGGACAGATCGTCTAGTACTGTTCAAAATAATGTTCCATTAAATGACTCTGTACAATTTTCAGAAATACGTAGTCATAAGAGAATTGAACGATCACATGAAAGTGTTGGAACAGAAAATAAAATATTAGACATACCTGGTATTATTGATCCAATAACAGGTCGTATATTAACCGTTGGCGAAGCAATACAATTGCGAATATTAGATGTACGAACGGGCGAAATTGTGATAGCCGAGAAAGGGGGAAAAATCAGTTTAGAAGAAGCTGTTAAACAGAATTTAATTGATTCAAGTTTAGCAAATGATCTGCTAAAACCTGGTGTTGCAACGGATCAACATGGACGTCCAATTAGCCTATTAGATGTTATTCAAAAAGAGATATTGGATGCCGAAAATGGATATGAATCAACTGAAAAACGTATAAAGGTAACAACATTTGATGATGAAAATGGCCAACCGAAAAGTATTGCCAATGCCATTTCAGAAGGAATTGTTGATTCGAAATCCGGTTTATATAGAACGAAATCCGGTTCGTTAATAACAATTGCCGAGGCATATGAACTTGGTTTTTTAATTCGTCATGAAAAAGTTAAAATAAAATCAAATGCATTGTGTTTGTCTGATGCTATTGTACATGGTTTAGTTGATAATAACGGTTGGGTTATGGATCGCAATTCCGGTGATAAATTCCGATTAGATTCTGCAATCGATAATGGTTTAATTACAGCCGACGTACGTGAAGTTGTCGATGCAAATAATGATATTAAAGTTACATTAAAGCAAGCATTGGATTTGGGTATTTTGAATCCTAAAACTGGTCGTTATACACAAACGATCACTAAAGAAAAATTAACATTTATTGAAGCAAAAAATCGACAATTAATAATTAAACCAATGACATTAAAAGATGTATGTGATTTGAATTTATTGGATAAGAATGGTAAAATTTGTTCACCATTAAATCGGGATAAATTAAATATTTCGGAGGCAATTCATAGTGGTGTATTAGATAGTGATATTATAAAGTCCATAACAAAAACAAAAGGTGAACTAATAACATTATCGGAAGCGTTGTCTAATCGTATTATTTTATCCAATAATATATATCGTGATTTTATTTCTAATGAAGAAATAACAATTCCCGAAGCAGTTGATCGTGGTTTAATTTCTTCGGTTTCCCAACGATCAATATTTAATATTGATGGCTTTAAAGATCCATATTCAAATGAATTCATTTCAATGAATAATGCTCTTCAAAAGCAAATCATTCGTCGGTATTTGGGTAAATTTCAAATTGATATTGGAAAAGAAAATTTTGTCGATCTTTACGATAGTATGGACATGGGGGGGCATGTGCGTCCAGAAGTTTTTGAAATGCTTAATCGAAACATTGGTATTTTCGATGCAACCGGTAAAGAACTATCCGTTTTTGATTTAGTATATTATGAGTTAATCGATCCAAATTCTGGTTATTTATTAGATTCACGATCCAAGTCTATTATTCCATTAGATCATGCTATTGAACGTAAAATTATTACACCTGAAGGGGCCTTATTATTGAGTAGTCTTTTAAATATAACATTAACAACAGAGACTGTGACAAAGACAATAAAACGGTATGTGACAATAACAGAGACGGGACAAAAAGAGGAACGTGAAGTGTTTACATTTACCGAAGCCGTTCGACAAGGTTTAATCGATGAAAATCGACAATTATTTAAAGATGTTAAAAGTGGTAATATTTATTCAATTCAACAAGCATTAAATCATGGTTTCATTACACCAGATACACATACAGATAATTTGTCGTCTATTCTGCCACCATCACCAAATAAACGTTCAACAATTACTATTGTACATAAATCTATTTTACCAGAGAAACTTAACGAAACCATTACAAAAACTAAAGAAACAATAGAAATTTCAAAATATATATCAGACAAACAAAATGAAAGAAATATTGAAAATAATTCGCAAAATATACGAGTTGATAATTTAGCATCATCAACAGAACATTCAATTGTTGAACGTCAATTATTTGAATTGCCACCGGAGGGTTGGTTTCTTTCGGAAGCCATTGCAAAAAAACTTTTCGATCCTTCAACAGGTTTATTTATAATATCCGGTACCGATCGATTAGTCAGTTTTGAGGAATGTATTAAATTACATATTATTAATCCAAAATCTGTACAAGTTATTGATCCAAATAATGGTAGAAAAATATCTGTACTACGTAGTTTTGAAAAGAAAATTCTCGATGCAACTGGCAATTATAAATTAAGTAAAAATAAAATATTAAAAATGGATTACGCTATGAATGAGAAATATATAATTTTAGAAAATCCAATTGAAATTGATGTAACAAATCAACGACTAATTCAGGTAATTAAAATTCAAGGTAAACCAGATATTATTGAAGTATCAAATAAATTAGATCAAAATCCACCAACATTTGTTACAATAAAAAGTGCACAGACACAAGAATTAATAAGTCCTGAACCAATTCAAATTGTACCGGGAATTATTTATGATCCATCAACAGCATTGGTTATATTTACAAAAACAGGACAATCTGAGAATATTCTGGAAGCAGTTGTAAATGATAATATTGACGAACGATTAGTTAGGGTCATTGATCCATTAACTGGTCAAAGTATAACAATTAAAAATGCAATTTCTAAGGGTATTGTTAATCCAAGAACATTTGAAATTAAAAATAAAGATGGATTAATGATAGAATTAATAAATGCATCCAAATATGGTTTATTAAGTGTAATTGGGACACCATTAGTTGCTGTTGCCGGTGCAGTTGAAACATTGAAATTTATTACAGATACAAATACTGGTGAGCAAATTCCAATTGAAGTGGCCTATGCCAGAGGAATAATTGGCCGAGAAGAATTATTAATACACTTCCCTGCTGAAAATAGAGATCAAATTATGTCCGAGACAAAAGATTTACTTATAAGTGATGTCATTGCTGACGATGACAAATCAAAACAATTTGATAATATGATACGAACGACGACAACCAGAGTAATATCGGAACCGAAATATAAAGTTTCAATTGGTCGTGTCCGATCGTATTCTCAAAGTCCAGAAAAAGATGCAAAACCTGTTATTTTACAGAAAATGCAAAAGAAAATTATTAAACCAATGGATGCAGTTTTAAGTGGTATTATTGATAAAGAAACCTATAATTTATTAGAAAATCGGGAAAATTTTACCGATAATAATGGTGAAACATTAACCTTAGGTGAAGTTATAGCATGCAATAGAATTGATGGCAATGATGGTAAAATTATTGATCCACAACGTGGTGATATTTTAAATTTAAATCAAGCCATTGAACGTGGCATTCTCGATCCAAATAGTAATGCTCAATTATTTATGCCAATAAATCGTTCGTTATGTGTACCACAACTTAAACAACAAGGACTTATTGACCCAAAAACTTTAAAAATTATTCATCCAGAAACTGGTAACGATTTAACATTACATGAAGCTGTTATCTGTGAAATAGTCGATAGTCTTTCTTTGATGGAAGATGATTCGGGTAAATTAACAACAATAGAATCGGCTTTAGATTGTGGTCTTATTAATTCTGATAATTCATTAATTGTTACAAAATATGGTGAACTTGATTTATTAACGGCAATTGATAATAATATATTTTTAACAAATAATTATAATAATAATTCATCGTCAATAGTTGATAATAATATCGCATTAATTGGCATGACATTTCCTGTGGCTGTTAAACGTGGCTTAATTGATGTTAACACAAAAGAAATAATACATCCCATTACAAATGAACGACAATCAGTCACAAATGCTATAAAAGATAATTTTATAATGTCTTTACCCTATACACCAAATACCAATGGTATTGAAATTAATGATGCATTAAATAGAAAATTAATTGATGTAAATATTGAAACATTTACTAATCCTCAAACTAATGAAAAATCATCGATATTCGATGCTGTTGAGGATGGTCTATTAATAATAAAACCGTTGCCCGATTTTGTTTCTATACATGCATCAAAACCGATAAAATCTATAACCGAAACACTTTTATCACATCATACTGTTACAACAACAACATTAGAATTATTATCAGGCTATGCTATGATTTCACCAAATGAAGTTCAAAATATAACGACCGGTGAAATTTTATCAACTGACGAAGCAAAATTAAATAATATTATAAAAGATAAAACGGAAACTAAAGAACAACATCATTATGCCGTTGTCACAAATGATGTGAAAATTAATTTTGCCGATGCTATGCGTCAAGGATTGATTGATATAACAACTGATAGATTTACAGATCCAAAGACTGGAACAATAATGACAATTCAACAAGCCATAATAAATGGGTTTTTAATTATCGATTCTGATACAACAACAACGACTACTACTTCTACGACTTCAACTAGTGATCATGATGATACAAAGATTGAAATTAAATCAGAAAAATTAACATTAGCCGAGGCAATTGATAGTATTTACGATGAAAAAACAAATTGTTTTAAAGATCCTAAAAATCCGGAACGATTAATGTCTCTGACAGAAGCAATTGATAATGAAATTGTCGATGGTTCATCAATTCTGTATGACATTGAAGCAGGTAAAGCACGTACATTAAAGGACAGTGTTAATATTGGTTTAGTCGATTCAGAAAGTGGCAAAGTTAAAGATAAACGTGGTAATAAAATTAATATTAAAGAAGCTGCAAAAATGGGATTATTAGCTATTGTTGGTGCACCAGTTTTGGCTGGTATGGCTGCTGTAGATTTGGTAAAAAATGTTCTAAAGAAAAATGATGCTAACTTAAATGAACAACAACAAGATACACATAAAATAATTGCAATGACTACAACGACGGGTATAACAACAGGTACAACAGCTACAACGGCTGATAAACATGCTTCATTTAAAACAATTTCAGAAGAATTTACTGAAGATATTGTTGAACCAATATATCCAAAGGAAATGACAATTTACGATGCTATTGAACAAAATTTTATAGAACCACTTATATGTAAAATTATCATTGATAATGAAGAGAATGCATTAACTGTTCATGAATTATTAAAAGCAAATGAAATCGATGAATATGATGTGATCAATGTAATTTCAAATGATGAAGTGTATTTAATAGAAAAGAAGCGACCAGAATATGATATTCAATTAACTGAAACTTTTACACCTGAAATGTTAAGCGAAATTGGTGCCTACGATATTAATGAACAATGTTTTATAAATCCCGAAACGGGTGAAAAAATTTCATTTATTAATTTAATGTACGATTTAAATTTATTTAATCCGGACAATATTTTCGTTAAAGATTTAAGTATGAATTATTATGAACCATTAGAGGTTGCATTGGAAAAACCATTAATTGATAAAAATAGTGGTCAAATGGTTGACAGTAAATCGGGTAAACGTTTTACGTTTTTTGAATGTGTACAGAAAAATTGGATTATACAAAAAGATTCAAGTAAAAGTGATAGTATTAATTTACAAGATGTAATTTCAAGTAATCTAATGGATATTGTGACATCGGGTATATCACAAGAGGATGGCACTGAAATTTCATTAGTTGATGGCATAAAATCCGGTTACATTGATATGAACACAATATCGATAAAAGATCCTGTATATGGTGAAATTGTACCATTATCATATGCCATTGATAATGGTATTGTTAATTTAGAAAAGGGTGTAATTGTTAATAGTGCAACAAATACAGAATTACCTATTAGTTATGCATATAATGAAGGTTACCTAATACCAGGATTAAGAAAACCAATTTCTTTACAGGCTGTCGTTACAAAAGGTTTATATGACACTAAAAGTGGTAAGGTATTAGATCCTGTGTCAAAACAAATGTTAACTGTTAATGAATCAATTAATAAAGGTATCATAGATTCAAATATTTCATTAATAAATGATCGTAAAACCGATAAATCTGTTTGTTTAACGGATGCAATTAATTTAAAAATGGTTGATCCAATTCAAGGTAAAGTATACGATAAAGAATACAAGGAATATATAACGTTTGAAATTGCTGTAGAAAAACATATAATAACAACAAAAGTTGTTACTTATGATATAATTACTATGATAAATAAAAAGTACTATTGTTCGGAAACAGGAAAATTCTTAAATCCAATGACTGGTGACAGTAATACATTAAGAGAATCGAAATTCATTGACACTAGTACAGCATTAGTTAGAAATCATAATAATGATAATATTTTATCATTCAATGAAGCTATTCATATGGGCATTATTGACGATAATAGAGGTCGTTTACTTTATCCCGATGATTTACCATTGGATGTTGCCTTAGAAAAGGGATACCTATTGAATACAATTGAACCAATATCATTAATTGATACATTAACTCGTGGTTTGTATGATCCGGAAAAGGGATTATTTAAATTTAATGATGAATTAGTGTCATTAGGTGATGCAGTCAATCAAAGAATTATTAATGTTAATCAATTGATAGTACGAGATCCAAAAACATCGAATACTATAACATTATTGGAGGCAATAAATATTGGTCTTATTGATCCAAAATTGGGATTATTTACCGAACCATATTCTGGTATACAATTAACATTATTGGAAGCATTAGAACGTGGATTTTTATTAGAAAGTAAACGTAAATCTAGTTTACCGGATGCAGTTTTTAAAGGATTATATGATCCTAAATCGGGTAAATTTAGTAGTTCTGTAACAACAGAGAAATTGTCAACAACTAATGCTATACGTCGTGGTTTAATTGATCCACAATCGACTGTTGTTAATATTAATGGTAAAGTTTATCCATTTGAATTGGCCATTGAAAATGGACTTGTTGATGGTAAATTTGGTATTGTGTTAGATAATTATAATAATAAAATTGATTTTCGTGAAGCATTTGATCGTGGTATATTAATTGAAGTGAGAAAGCCAATAACACTATCGGAAACATTATTGAAAAATATTTACAATATGAAAACAAATTTATTTATGGATCCTTATACAGGTAACTGGTTAACATTATCACAAGCATTAGTACAAAAATTAATCGATCCCGATTCAATACAAGTAAAAGATTCAAAAACAGGTTTCTATAAGAAAATATCATTAAATGATGCCATTGATGACGGTCTTATTAATGGTGAAAATTCTTGTGTAACGTATAATAAAGAATGTATGAGTTTACGGCAGGCATTCGATATGGGTATATTGGTTGATAGTAAGGCACCAATAAGTATTCAACGGGCTATACATCAAGGTATTTATGACTCAAAAACTGGTAAATTATTAGACATAAATACAAACAGACAAATTACATTACTTGAAGCTACACGCAAATTTTTACTAAATCCTCAATTACCATGTTATTTTAATGAAAAAGATGAGAAACTATTAAGTTTCGCTGAAACTTGTCGTGCTCGTCTTATCGATAGACTTGAGGGTGTTTTTAAAGATCCACATAGTGATGTATTTATACCATTAAATGAGGCAATGGCAATGGGTCTGATTGTTGATATTGAAAGCACTGGGTTTGGCTTGTACGAAACACTTTCAATGGGTCTATATGATATTGAAACACAACAAATTATTCATCCGGTTAATAATCGAAAATTAACATTACACGAAGCTTGTTCAATTGATTTGGTAAATTGTGTAAGTTCTTTAATAAAAAATAATAATACCGGTAAATATGTAAAATTAGATGAAGCTATTAAAATCGGTTTAATTAATGATATTGATGGTGTTTATGTATTAAATGATTGTATAATTAATTTACAAGAAGCTCGAAAACGTGGTCTTATCGTAAGCAATAAAACGTTCTTATCAATTGAAAAAGCTGTGAATAATCAGTTATTTCGTCCCGAAACCGGGAAATTTATTGATCCATCTTCGAATGTCTATTATGATTTACAAGAAGCAATTAACATGAACTTAATTGATCCGGGTACAACTGTATTTAAAAATTTTGTAACCGGTCAAGATAAAGAAATTCAATTGGCTATAGATGATGGTGACATTGATATTACAAAGGGTAGAGTTTTAGATCCAAAAACAAAACAATCATATAATTATGATGTGGCATTATCGAAAGGACTGTTGGTAACAATTGACAAGTCTGTATGTGATGTAAAAAGTATAATACGTAAAGTAAGTGTTGATTTATTGGCAAAATCACCGGTAACAAAATCACCACGTGAAATGTCTTTAATTGAGGCAATCAAATATGAATTAATTGATCCGAAAACTGCAATGGTTAAAGATCCCTGTACAGGTAAATTCAAATCATTAAAATTGATTATGGAAAGTGAAAAAATTAATGAAAATATGCTTGCTTTAATTGATCCAAAATCATTATTCTTTGTATTTGATCCAACATTTATTGTATATGTCCGTGAACCATTATCATTTGACAGTGCTGTTGAATTGAAAAAATTGGATTTATCAACTGGAAAATTCATTGATCAATTCAATGAAAATAAATCGTATAATCTTAAGGAGGCAATTGAATGTGGTTTTATTGATCCAGAATCAGTACTTATAAAAGATGGTGTAAAAAGAAAGCTCTTACGTTTACCGGAAGCATCTCGTAAAGGTTTAATGGATGCCGATAAAGGAAATGTTTTGGATACGATAACATCGAAATTATATCCATTACAAGTGGCCATTGATAATGGTCTTGTAATAACGCCGAAACGTTCATTTGGCTTATTAGAAGCGTTAAATTATAATTTATATAATCCAACGACTGGAGGATTTTATGATCCATTTGTAACAACAAGTGTAACGGAACGTAAACGTTTAACATTATCTGATGCAATTGCATCCGGTTTTATTGATCCAACAACAACAATGGTTCGTGATTTAAATAATAATGAAATTGTACCGTTAGTTGGTGCTATCAGCACCGGTTTAATTAATCCGATCGCCGGTCGACTTTTACAAAATGATTCTAAAGATATCGATTTACAAAAGGCGTATGAAAAAGGATTATTATTACCAGCGGAGCAGCGGGTGAGTCACCTTCTAAATAAATCAGAATTTTTTATTTTTCTTTTTTATTATTAATTTTTTTTTTAAAAGAAAATATGTTTTTTAAAAATTTATTCATATACATATCTGCAATTATAATATTTATGTATAACAAATAATTACATATATGTATGTGTACTAATATAACTAATTAAAAGTCACAGAGAAATGTAACAAATATTTCTAATTACTATAATACATCAGAAATGAAATATTTTTAATGTAAAATTAAGAACAGTATACATCGAAACTGTTTTAATGTTATAAATTACAATTTAAAATGGGACAAACGTTAATGGAGTAGCACATCAGCAGCAAAGTTTTCACATATTTTATATGTACATAAATTAACATAATTAAATTATATTGACTCTTACTTAACTGTTATAAAATCTGTGATATATTATTCTTACAGATTTTAGTACAAGTTGCAAGTACCAATAGCAATACAATTACAGCTAACTGATTTAGCTGTGCACATAATTGTTTGTAAAATTGCAATATGCACACTGACAATCGACTTTATATTGTGTAACAAATTCTTGTTTTTCTTAATAAATCACAACCATGTGTCTTTGCTAATGTATGCTGCTCGGTTAAACGACAATCAAATCTTATCAATGTTATTAGTAGCATAATCGGTATATCATTCCAAATTGATAATTTGATATCTTCTCGAATTAAGTAGTAGTACTGACATTTCACTGAGTAAACTTCAGAGTAGTGATGGTAACAAATAATTACTGTAAAACACTTACGCGTAGATAATTTAGGCAAATATTGGTTGAAGATTTCCAATTCGATTTAGTAACACCATGATTTTTTCCTAGTAAAGAATTTTGAAATTTAAATTTGATATAAAATGTTTCTTTCTTTACACATACGAATCAATTTAATGTTAACTTAATAAATGGCGTAAATGTGTTAGCATTAATACTTTAGCTCGTTTTTGAATGCTATTCGGCAACACTATTTCAATTGCTGATGTACAATGCATAAGCTAAAATGCATCAAATATGTAGTTTAGTTATTATATCATTAGTACATACATTACTATCAAACAATTAGAATATTCACTTCACTTTGCATATTACGTTTGTCATTTGCGCTCGTACCGTTATTTGCCGGTAAATCTCAAATAAAACGCAATCCAAACTTCTGCGTATATGGTTGATCTATTAAATTTCATTCTCTTAGTCTTGTTAAAGATTTTTAACATTCCGTTGCCGTCTAATTGAATTATTGAGAAAACTTGCAACATCCGTGACATCATGTTATTCGTCACAATATATCGCAACAGTTACACAATATTACCTCTTTAGAGATCAACCAGGTGAGTTATTTCTAATTACGTTTGGCAAATATATATCGACGACAATGACTATAAGATCTTTTTTCAGTGTTGGTGTGAGTTACGTATTACTCATTTTGAACAGTAGCCATCTCATATCGTTCTATTATCATCAATTTCGTTCCATTAGCATCAATATCATAACACGGTTTATTTATGTCGACTGCTTTTATTTGAAATCACGACGTACATCTTATCTAATGCTGTTTGCCATTGTATCGTTTACTTTATAAAAGACTTAGCTGATTCTTTTTAAATAATTCGCACCAAAACTAAACTTACCCTATCATAATCAATTATTTGTGATAGAATGCTAATTCTCACACAAATTCAATTTACCTATTCGGTACCATTAGATTGGTATATCATTAGATAATTGCGTTTTACTGATAATTAGATCTAATATAATTGCGATATTGTCCAAATCCACACAATTAGCGTCCTACCATATTTTAAATATTATTAGTAGAGGAGCCATTTTTAGTTTTAATTGAAAGTTTTTTTCCTGAGCAATTTCTTAGAAGACTATAGGTTTCCCTGCTATTATTGGAATGTGTGAATTTTTCATAATCTCTTTATCTAATTCAACACAATTGGTTCGTGGATCAACCATGTACGTGTATTACATTGTTGTTTTTGAATTTGTATTATACGCCTCACAGTATATGCTTCGTGAATATCATCGTCAATAATATTTACATTTCAGTTTGCATCAAATAATGCGATCATATTCATATTTATATTATAGAATATTGTGTAAGTCATCACTTTGACACCTTTATTTTAAAATAATAAATAAGCTGGGTGATAAATTCTTCGTTGTTTAGATTGATAACAAATGTTGTCGCTCGGCAAATATTTTCCGTCCATAGTTTCACATCTTTTAACATTATTTTAGTTGTCGTGGCGAATACGAGATTCAAATATTTTTATTTTAACAAAACAAGATAAATTGGAACAAAAGTCTGTATATTTTTTGGAAATCTTTGAAAATCCATATAAAGTTACTGTTAATTTATTACTAGTGACCGTGAACCCTATTTTTTACAATTTATTTTGTAATGAAGATTTCTACATTTAACAATGATAATGCAGTTTAACACATAAGGCCAATAAATCTACAGTTTTAAATTTTTTAGTCCTATAATTATAAATATATATATTTTTTCGCTTCGCCACTACAATTCTACTTTTGTTTTAAGTTTAATTCAGTAATTATGTCTGTTTAAGGAATAAGGGAATATAAAATTATGAGTTATGGTTGTTAAAGCGTGATTGAAGATATTGGTTTCTTGTTTAAGCATAACAACATTTCACCTTAATCTCCGAATTCCCTTATCTGTATGACGATACCGTATATGTTTATATAACGAATTTAATAGAGAGACTACAACCATACATCATGAATATTAAATTAATAAACAATTTCTCTGTGAAAATTTAATACATTTTAATTATTTTATTGATTAATCAGACATCCCATCTTTCATTTTTCACCCATTGCTTCAATAGATTAATTTTTATATTATGAACTTGAAATGTTTTTATTATTTTTAATTAAAAAATTAAATAATATTCTATATAGTTATTATATGCTTGAGAATGATATTGATTTTGTTTTTAAATTTTTTAAAAGCTTAAATATATTACAAAAAATAAATATAATATTTATTTTCATGAATTTGTGCTTAAAAGTTTGCATGTATGGAAATCAGAAATGTTCACAATAAATGACATTTTTTGCTCAAAGAAATATTCCACTTTATACTCTACTAATTCAACATAATTTTATTCAAAATATACAAATACTTTCTTGCTACATTTTATATTTACTGTTTTTCTTCTTTTAAACCTTTTTTTTTGTTAAAAAAAACATTTCTTCATTTTTTTTATTATTAAGAAATTTCATATTTTAGGCATATATTTTCGTGTCGAATGTATAGCCTGTATTTTTCAGCAAAATTCTTATAAGTTTTGAATTCTTTTGTTATAAACCGGCATTTAAATATACTCGTATTACATAAATTACATATATTTATTGAATTATAATGAATTAACTCATATTATTTCAACATATACACATTATATAATATATACAACGAAAACATTAACAAATAGCCAAAATGCAATTAAAATACAATAAAAATTGTATAACTGTTTCAAATAAATCTAACTATGGTAACACTTTTTATATCAGTTATAAAGATATCGAAGCCCTCACTCCGATGATAATAAACGTAAATCTGTATGTCAAATAAAATATCTAATAATAACAGAAAGGAAAGCATAATTTCTAAATATGCTTGAATTGCACCATAATTTTGTGGTTTTGATATATTTTTTTCAACCAGTGAGCAAATACGGCAATACATATTTTATTAGTCATGATCATATGCCACTGATATTGACATATATTTTGATCGTCTGTTTCTGTCTTGTCACTTTCTGCATTCAAATGGCAGAAAAGCGTATGTTTACTCGTGTGAAATACAGAAACCGAAAAATATACGGATCCGAAAATTGATAATGAGAAAGTTCTATTTTTTTTTAGTTACGTATGTCAAAATTATTTCAATTAAGATCAAATTAATAGTTTGTTTTGTTTTCAGTGAAGTAATAAATTATTTTCCTTGTTTAATTAATAATAAATAAATTACAATATTTTTAATAAATATTTCGCTAAAGATTACAATATAGAAATCACTTCAACGTTTACGTCCATAAATGCATTACAAGAAGTATTTAAATGAAATCTAAAGGTCAACACTTTATAAAAATTTGGTGTTAATTCCACCTAATATTGTGAAAATAATTACAGTGCTTAAATCACTGAATATTCGAAGTGTATGAAAATGAATTTCCATCAACAAATCATTTGTTATGAGAAAATTAAATAACCTGATGTACGTTGAGGCGAACTTAATTTATGTTATGCCGGAAAAATCAATGTATTTTTCATAGATTCAGATTGGGTTACAATCTAGTCATTCTTCTCATTTTTTTTTTAAATGAGACGAATGTATAGCCTTCAACTATACGCTGGACTTACACGTATTCAATGTAGTATTTTAACATTTTGTTTGACTAAACTACTCATTTACTCATTCTCAATCTGAATACAATACGGGAATGAATATGATGAATGAAAATTATACGCTACAGATATCCGAAATTGTTCATTATTCCCATATTGCATATGATCCAACATTGTTTATTATACATGATCGATGTTGATGTAGTTTTAATATCGACCTGGGTTCAGTAAGATTTGTTAGACGATGTTCAACGTTGTTGTCTGTTTGCGTTGGAGATATACTCGTACATTTTTTTTAAATTTATGTATTTTGCTGTGATCATAACTGTGATAATATCATTGATTTGTGAATTTAAAAATATATTTTCGCCTATTTTGCGATATTTCACATTGTATGATTTTATTTATTTAGGTTATGTGAATTAAATTGGAAATAAATTTTGGAATATAATGCAGCATTATCACACATGATAGGAAACCCAATTTATTCAGTAGTTTAAATTATATAAGTTTACGT